>PVJA010025330.1:10886-30973 GCA_004027025.1 Myocastor coypus
AAAAAAAAAAAAAAAAAAAAAAAAAAAAAAAAAAAAAAAAAAAAAAAAAAAAAAAAAAAAAAAAAAAAAAAAAAAAAAAAAAAAAAAAAAAAAAAAAAAAAAAAAAAAAAAAAAAAAAAAAAAAAAAAAAAAAAAAAAAAAAAAAAAAAAAAAAAAAAAAAAAAAAAAAATTTAAAAATAAAAATAAAAAGTTACTCTACAACAAAATCTGGGCAGAATACTCACTAGGCATAATGAGAATGGGACCCATGTTTTAATTCAATAATGATGATTTCAGTCTAAAATTAGACACAACCAAGCCATCAGCATCATAAGGAATGAAAAAGAGCCACGTATCTTTAAAAGCTTTTCAAATATTTAGTAGATCTAACACTATTAAGAAATAAGCTAGCAGTAGTTCAAAGTCTTGGGAAGAAGATCTGTTCTCTCCTTCCTATACTTGTGCTTTAAAAATATTTTTACCTCACTTTAGAGTTCTATACAGAACAGCTAACAAATCATTCCTCTAAAGTAGCAAATTAGAATTTAGAACAAAAGTCAGCAGAAAAAGAAGGGTTGAAAGAAGTTTGCTTCTTCCTTTTGGACACTACATAAATACATCATGAAAAATTTGTTTCTCTGTTATGTAACTCAGACCTATAACTACTCTACATTAGAACTAAAATTATAGAAACTATTTTAAATGACTTAGTGAAATTATTCTATAAGGGCTTATTGCTTCTCTCTCTCTCTCTCTCTCTCTCTCTCTCTCTCTCTCTCTCTCTTTTGTCTTTTTGAGACAGGGTCTCGCTATGCAGTTCAAGCTGGCCTTGAGCTCACTTTTGTAGCCCAGGCTAGTCTCGAACTCGCACCAATCCTCCTGCCTCAGCCTCCTGAGTGCTGGGATTACAGGCGTGAGCCACCATGCCCGGCTTGCTTCTCATTTTAAAACATTTATTCTACTTTTGGCCTCTCTGTCTGTCTCATATCTTTCTCTCTCTCCCTTTTTTTCTCTCTGTCTGTATGTCTCTCCATATAGATATAGATATAGATATAGATATAGATATAGATATAGATATATAGATATAGACATAGATATACAGATATATTCCTTATTCATAGGTATCTTAAGTTTTGTTGTTGACTCTTTCAATGCTGTTTCCTTTGAGGATCAATATAACTAATGTTAATATTATGCATGTTCTCATTAGTATCTGCACATTATGTCTGGCAAAAATCTTAGTTTGCTCTTGGAACTGACCAGCCACCCCCTACAATGTCACCAGAATGACAGAACAGCTGTAACTCTGAGCATCTTTCTATCTCAAAATTCCACCAGAACAGCCTTTTCTTTCCACATTTCTTTATACACTGAATGTAGTTTTCCTTGCTTAACTGTGCTGAAGTATTCAGGATCACAAGCAATAGACTAAAAATTTTCCTACTTTGTCTGAAGACTATACTGTTTTCATTTGTCACTCAAGATTATTTTTTTCTAGCAATCACATTTTACCAAGAATAAAGGATTTGCTAAATTCATCAATATTCATTTTGCTATTTTTATAACTTTTTCTCAAGCATTTGCTTGAGTAAACCTTTGTACCATGAAAACTTTTATGTATATTACTTGCTTTTTCCCGATTATAACTTTAGCCATACATTTTAATTAAAAAATGAAGAATTAGGCTGTCATCTGTTTATAATAATTTTAACTATAACAACATCTATCCCATTTTTAATTTATGATCAAAGCAATTTAAGTTGTTCGGCTGATGTTACAGCTTCTATCTGGATGTCTCCCCAAAGCCTCAGGTGCTCATAGGCAGGGTTTCTAAAAAGTGATGCAATCATGGAGACATAGTTCACTGTGATTTTAGGAGTAAAAGTCTGGTCAAAAAAGAGTGCAAGACCTGAAAAGGTATATCTCCGTCCCTTCTCTCTACACTTCCGACCACAATAATGTGAGCAGCTCTTCCTCTATGGTACCTTTCCACTTTACCTTCTTATCTTTGAAACAGGAAATCGTGAACTACAAAAGTGAGCCATTAAGTCATGGATGTTGGGTATTTGTTCCCAGTACTAGAAAATGACTAAGAAAGCTAACATTAAAGCGTTGTCAAAAGCAAAATGGAAAATTAATGTATAACAAAAGATATGTATAAATGACTGCATTGTCAAGAATCCATGAAATAACAAGTATAAATGATCATATGATGAAAGTAGCCATGAAATTATAGGTATGAAAATGGTTACACTGTGATAGAGGGAAAGATTAACAATTGAAACACAAGAGTTGCCAAGATTGTCTATTGAAGAAGTACCTGGACTAATTGAAAAGAGATAAAACTAAAATAAACTTATAGAGTAAAGATATTTAATCATTTGTGACCCAAATAATTTATTCAAAGCTTTAAAAAAAATCTACTGTCAAATACAATGGAACTAATTAAATTAACAAAATGGTATATTCTGCATAAGACCAGTTTTTTTTTGTTTTGTTTTGTTTTTGTTTTTTGTTTTTTGTTTTTTCAGTGACGATTTTAAAGGAACAAAACTTTTGGAAAGCAAAGTTTTATTGGGTGAAAATGTCTCCGAAATCTGAGAACTACATATATAAGCTATATAGTGTAGTGAATGAGGAAATTAATAATTGATAAGATACACCAAGATGAAATTAGTCATCACCTTAATTACTAAAGTGTTTATAAATCTACTATTAAGATACCTAATTTTTTTTTACTATAGAATTAACTTGGTGGGCTGGGGAGATAGCCCAATGGTCTAAGCACCTGCCTTGCAAGTGCAAGGACCCCCAACAGATCCCCAGCTCTACACAGCATGCCAGCCCTGGAATCCAGAGAGAGCCATGCTGGACCCCCAAACTGGGCGTGGTGGCACACACCTGAAATCCCAGCACTGGGGAAGCTGAGATAGGAGGATCAATTTGAGTCCAAGCTACATAACAAGATCCTATACTAAATAAATAAATAAATAAATAAACAAACAAACAAACAAATAAATTTTAAAAATTTAACAAAAAATAACTATCTTGGAATGATACCTTTTTCTTTTAAAACTAATGGTAAAAAATTTATTGCAAAGTTGTACTCAAAAACATGGAAATTCACCAAAGTAACAGAAAAGATTCTTTATAGGAAATAGCTAAGATCAGAAATGTAAGACTCAACTTCACGGGTAAGTCGGTGAAAGCAATGAACTTCCTTTTCCATCTTTTGGCAAGCATCTAAATATCAAACCCTACCTAGTCTAATAGCACACTGTTACAGTTTAAGTCTAAATGTCTCTCAAATTTCTCAGAAGTGGGGCTCTTGGAAATGGCTGGATCACGGAGAGATTAAACTCACCAGATTAATCCATTATGAGTTCATAGTTTAATGTGCTCTTAGGAGCTGGGGTCAGGTGGAAGGAGGGGGTCACTGGGAGTGTGACATGGAAATGTGACTTTTTTTCCTGGTCTCATTTTCTTCCTCTCTGTCTTGCTCCCCTCAGCTCCCAAGAGACACAGGTGGAGCTGTTTTCCTTCATCAGGCTCTTCTACCATCCAGTTCTCTGCCTTTGAGCCAGTTAACTAGAGACTGAAACAATGAAACAAAAGTCTCCTCCTTAAGTTGCAGGAGTCAGCAATGCTATGCCAGTGACAGGAAAAAGAAGACTTCATGGATAGATTCCAAAAATTATTTCACAAATTTCCACGAAAATCATTCTTATCTATGAATCATTCTCATTCTCAAGCTAAAGGTCTATAATCACAAATTAAGGATCTATAGAATACAGGGGAAAAAAAACCACTGAACATTATTAAACATATTGAACACTGTTAAAACGGCTGAAAACCTATACTCTGCTCTTTAAGTATAAAATGTGAAGTGCAAAATGTAATGACAGATATAACACAGTGCTAAAAACATCCAAAATGATTTCTTTCCTCCACAATTCTATTACCTGTAGTAGCAGAAACTCGGCTAGATTGAAACTATTAAGAGCAATGTCTCAGTTCTGACATCTACTTCAGCAGGTTATGCCAGATGCAAATTAACTGGACAAAGTAATTAACTAGTTCCAAATGCCATTTACAGTAAACCTAATTCAATTTTTGAACTTAATTCAAAAATTAATAGCCACAGCATTCCAAATAACTGTTTTCAGAAAAAAACAATAATACAACTCTAAATCCATAAAAAATATCATCTGTCTATAATCCATTTTACATGACCTTGGAACTGCGAATTCTGGATCAGCATTTTAAAGATGAGTACCAGACATAGGCTGTCTTGTCTGCAGACTCAATTTTACTAACTCTTCTTTTCTTTTGGTATTATGAATCTTATGCGTTCACTAAGAAATATATTTTCTTTATTCCTTTGAGAAAAAGGTTTTCTATAAATATGGCACTTAGTGCCAAATGATAAATATACATTTTCTGTTTTGGAGAAAAATCATTCAATAAAATTCCAGTATTATGGTATTATGAAAGACAGGCTTGAGCATAGTATATTTTAAAAATACTATCAAACTGGCAGTTAACCCTGCCATATCTACCTTGCTTTATCCACCCATATGATTTGTTCAACCATATTAATCATTCATAAAAATAAATGTAAACAGCTCACCAAAAGATTATCTGCTTATATGCTAATGTCTATCATACCAATCCGAAAGTCAAGACAGGCCCCATTTTTCCATCCATAGATGGCTTTCTTACAAATTCAGGCCAAGTCAACTATTACCACAGACAGATGAAACAATCTATAACAACCATTCTAGAGGGCTACTTGGGACTGTGTACCAAAAGCCAGAAAAATGCCTATGCTTCTCTCTATGTATTCCTATATAAGAATTTAGTATGAGATAAAAATTATGAAGTTACATTAAAAGAATAATCAAAACAGCTCAATTAGTAACAAAATATTTTAGAAAATGTCTAAATGTACAGCAATAGAGTATTAAATATTTAATATATATGACCTATGTATATGATATAGTTATCAAAACCTAAGCTTCAGAAGGTATTTTGTGATATAGGCAGATTATATTATGTGTTTTCCAAGGAGGTGGAAGAGGGTGTAAAGCACTACGGAAAGTATGATGCCACAGTGTTCACTGTGTTTAATAGTGTTCAGTGTTTTTTT
Organism: Myocastor coypus; assembly: GCA_004027025.1. NCBI lineage: Eukaryota > Metazoa > Chordata > Mammalia > Rodentia > Myocastoridae > Myocastor > Myocastor coypus. The sequence continues at coordinate 16,016 of PVJA010025330.1, forward strand.
TTTTTTTTTCCTGTGTTCTATAGATCCTTAATTTCAGGTTATAGACCTTTAGCTTGACAATGAGAATGATTCACAGAAAAGAATGATTTTCAGTGAAATTATTTTTGGAATCTATCCATGAAGTCTTTTTTTTTGTGTTTTCCCTCCAACTCTAATAAATATGTCTTTAAGAGTTCCACATATTCTCTCTTTCAGTATTTAATGCTTCTGTTTTAATATTTAGATCTTTGATCCATTTTAATTTTACTTTAGTGCACAGTGACATACTTATATCTAGAATGTATAAAGAACTCAAAAAATCATATCCCTCAAATATAAAAACCCAATCAAAAAATGAGCACCTGAAATAAATACTCAACTCTCAAGTGAGAATTATAATTAGCCAATATATGTGTGTGTGTGTGTGTGTGTGTGTATATATATATATTCCATATACATATATATGGAAAAATGTTCACATCACGAGTCACTCAAGAGACACAAATTAAAATCATGGTGAGATTCCATCTCCAAAAAGAATAGCTACCATTAAGAAGCTAACAATAACAAATACTAGAAAAACTATAAGGAAAAAGAAATCCTTATTCCCTATTGGTAGTATAGACTGTCACAACTACTCTGAAAATCAATGTGAAGATTCCTCAAAAAACTAAGAGTAGAGGTTCCATTTGACTCAGCTATTTCCCTTATTAGTATCTTTCTGAAAGAATTAAGAGCATTTTATCACAGTGATATGTATACACACTCATGATGTTTCCAGCAGCATAGTTTTTAGTAGCTAAATCTTGGACACAACCAAAATGTCTATCAACTGATGAATGGATAAAGAGGACTTTTTTAAAAAATCAATGAACTATTACTCAGCAATAAAGAACAATAAACTTGAGACTTTTTTTGATAAATAAATGCTAATCTTAAGATAACTTAAGATTATAATCTTTAATTTTATGCATCCTCTTTGAGTATAGTTGTGAAGAGAAGCAGAAAAATATGTGAATATCCAGGAGAGTGAGTGGAAGAGAAAACAAAGAAGCTAAGGCCAAAGGAGGAAAATAGGGCAAAAGGAAAGGGAAAGAAAACGAAGGGCTGATTGGATAAAGGTGTGAAGACAGAGAAACGATGGTCGGATATTGAATGGTAAGAGAATATAAATAAAAATGAAAGACATGTATGTTCTTAATACAGAGGTAGGATGCAAAGAGAAAACTCATAGTATTTTATCAAACTTAAGACATAGATATTTATATAGAAAAATGCCAAGTTTATTCCCTTCTCTTAAAAAAAATTCTGAATCAAGAGGAAAACAAGAACTTCAAATCAAAATACTCACTTAAAATTGGTCACTTCAGTGAAACAAAAAAGAGTAACAAACAGCTGCATACTTTCTTCCCTGGAACATATTTTGTACCTGGAACACCTGCTTAGGAAAGCTTAGGCAGCTGCAGGGACCACGGTTCGATCCCCGGCACCATATGCTGTGCCAGCCCTGCCCTCAGGGCAGGCTGAGACGGCCACAAAAAATAAGTAAAGAAACAAACAAACAAAAGTTCTGAAACAAGAAAAAAAAAGAAATAAAATTTAAAAAGCTTTAAAAAAAGGATAAAAACATCAAATCTTTTCAGTGGAATAGATAAAAATGTTTAACTACCAAAACAAAGCCTCAAATTTGTCTCTAACAAAATATTTGATAGCTTATTCATAAGTTCTTCTTGAATACCTTCAAATATATTTCAAGTGTTAGAAAATGTGGTTTTGCTTGATACAATCACTAAGACTTTTGTTTACATGAAAATTCTCATCAAAAATGACTGGCTTAATAATTAAATAATAACACTTGCTTTCATAAACCTTTATTATTTTTTCTTCTCCTTTTTACTTTAACTTTTTTTTTTTCAGAACTAAGGATTGAACTCAGGACCTTGCACTTGCCAGGCAGGCACTTGTGCTCCTGAGCTATCTCCCTGGCCCCTTCACTTTTTATTTTAAAGAGACTAATGATTGATAAAATGATAGAAACAGTACTCATTTAGAACAAGATGAGAAGCTTTGAATATTGGATACCTATATCTGTTAATCTGGGCAACAGATTTGAAGATAAAAATATGTAATACAGCAACCATTGTTAATTTTTTAGTCTCATTTTGAAATTCTATACCATACATATTGTTGTATGTTACTCTGTTCCTGTCATTGTTTTTTGTTATTTGTTTTTGCTTTTTTTTTTTTTTTTTTTTTTTTTTTTTTTTTTTTTTTTTTTTTTTTTCTTTGTATTTGGTACAAGATCTCACTGAACAGCTCAAACTTATAGTGATCCTCCTGATTTCAGCACTCCCAGCAGTAGAATCACAGGTATGCGCCACCATGCTTGAACTTGGTCACAGGCTCAGCATGCCGTGAGACAGGGACAACTACACATGCTATACCAGTGATCAAATTCTGGTCCCTGCACTTGCCTAAGCAGGTGCTTAGTCCACTGAGCTATCTTGCCAGCCTTGTTTTGACTCTTTGAAAAAAAATTAAATGACTTGTTTAACAGAAATAAAACTATGAAGAATGTGGTCTAAAAAATTAATCCTGAAGGCTAAATGGCAGTGCAGCATCTTTAACTACATAAAACTATTGAAGACAGAGAAAGGTAAATCTGAAAGTTCAACAAGAAAACCAAAATAATAAATGTTTTCCTTGTGCAGTGACACTAAAAACGACCTAATAAGATTAATTCTTGCAAAATAGATTATGTAGACATATTTTTCAGACCTCAGGTAATTCCAAAATAATTTCCCTTTCAACATAGTATATCACAAAAATCTTCATTTGCTAGTTTACCAGTATTTACTACCTATTCTCACTGCTGCCTTCGTCCCAAGTTTCTTTTCTGCATATCCACTTCATACCAAGCATTGTAGTAGCCAGTGATGATACCTAGGAACCACTGATATAAGCAAGTAGATTATCAATGATTAATCAAACATGAGTAGAAAATTTTAAAAAATAAACTACTAAAACCTCAATTTAACCAAAATGCTCAGTCATGCTCCCACTTTTATATGAATTCCAATATTTAAACACTGTAAGACTAATTTTAGATTCAATTTTTCTTGCATTCTATTGAATTTATGAGTCATAAATATCAAGCCATTATCCAAAACATCTCAGAAGACCTATCCCCTCCACTAACTTGTAAAGTATATAAATTTCCTTTGTTTTTTAATCACACGTGTATATATATATATATATATATATATATATATATATATAGAGAGAGAGAGAGAGAGAGAGAGAGAGAGAGACAGAAAAGATCAATCGAAGAGTTCTAAAAATAGGTTTGACAGAAAGAACTATGGAAAATCTTCAGCACTCAAGGATTCTCTGAATGGCCATATAATGTTCATGAAGCATAGCTTAAATGAAGGCTGACTTATGAGAAGCCTTTCCACTGACCTGGGAATGAGCCTCCACAAGGTTCATATTCACTTTGCTTTTCTACCTGACTTTATTTATGTATCTTATAATGAATGCCCAGGAGAAATGACGTGTTGTTTTCAACTGTGTGGTCTGTCACTGTTCTTAAATTGAGGTCAAGTATTATAATAAATCTCTAGTATCTAATATGGTAATTATTACATAGCAGCAACAATAGCAATAATAGGGCTGGATAAATAGCTCAGCGGATTAAAGCATCTGCAAGCAGGAGCAGGGACCCTGAGTTCGATCCCTGGGTCTGCTGTGCCAGCCATGCCCCCAGGGTGCACTAAAAAGGCAATTGAGATTAGGCATGGTGGTGTGCAACTGTAATCCCAGCTCTAGTAGCAAGACCCTGTAGACCTTGTAGACCCCTCCCTAAAATAAAAAAAATAAAAAAAAACTAATGAAAATATGAGGCAAAGAAGGATATAAACATTAAGCTTACTTCAATAGTTCTTAGCACTTCTTTGTTTTCCATGTGTACCTTAATTTTCATAATTCAACAAGTTACAGATATTAATCTCATTATAGAGATGAGAAAACACTCAGATCAACTTGTGTTGCTGAAAAAATGAGTGGAATGGGGAAAACGTGGTTTTTGAATTCTAAAAGAAATGAAAGGAATTCAACTGCTGGTCATTATACATTGTGCCATGTTGCAATGTTTATTGACCTAGCATGAACTTCAGTTTCCTTCCCTGTAAAATGGAGCACTCACCTATGGTACCTTGCTATAGTGAAGATTCAATGTGATAACATCTGAAAGCACATTATTTTCTTTGCTGTCACAGAAGAGGCCCTCAAAGAAGAGCAGAACTTTATTCCACTCTCTCCTCTTCCCCTTTAAAAATATATTGGGCTGGGAGAAATGTGAACTGAAGATGTCTTTCAATCCTCCCCACCAGCAGTTCTCAAACTTTAGTTGATATTAAACTCCTAGGAAATTTAGTATACATACAAAAGTCTTGCCTTATTTCAAAGAGCCTTGTCCTTCATGTGGTCTGTTAGCTCTGCAGGTGATAATGACAGATTAAATTTGAGACACGCTGCTCCCTACATCTGCTCTCCTTAGCTACTTTCCCCTCTGACTCAAATCCAAGAGGGGAGCTTTTAGCCTCTTTATGTCTGAAAAAACTTGGCAAACCTTCTTTCATCCTATTTAGAAGGCTCCTCAGAGATTTCCCTGATTTATCCACCAGCAAAGGGACCAAAGATGTTAACGGATAAGTAGGAGTTGATAGTTTCTAGAGTGTAAAACATTAATCACTGAATTCTATAGGGATGTACATCAGCAATAGTCTACCCCTCCCTTTAATACTAAACTCTATCCAAACCTTCAGCTAATGAGGACAGTAGGAAATATGAGTGAGGCTACATAGCAATAATGGAGAAAGAATAGAATGAAAAGACATTCACTGTTTTCACTTGGTTTAACAACACCAATCTCTAAGTTTCAGTGTGACCCAATACTGACAGGGAACATTATATAACCACTCTTACAAGAAAGGAATGGCTCAGTAGACTATTGGTTTACATAAAACAAATTCATAAGCATGTTTCTATGAAGATAATATGCAGAAAACAATGATGCTAACATAAGGCTAATACTGATTTTAATCAGCTATTTAAATTTCAGAATTTTTACTTTGAAAAACTTTATATGTAGAATAAATCTTTAAATAGCCCAAATTCTACCTTTAAGTAGCCCAAATTTACCTATGCTAAATTGACATAGAGAAATAAGTTTTGAGAAGCAGACTAACAATATTTTATTGGTAATAAGCTATTTTGTAAATATTAGTTAACTATTAGGAAAAAAAAAACAGGTCTGAGGACATGAAAAGAATTAAAGTTAGCTTTAAGTTACTAGAGATTCAAGCTATCAATTTGATTTCCTAGGATTTTACCAAATAGAAAACACTAGAAATTGGTATTCCTGGCATTACCCAATATATATCTTTAATCTATTGGCTATCACTAATTAATCTCAAGCACAATGAAGTTAAATAAAAGAGCTAGTTTTTATCTCAAAAATTTCTGTCTTCACTTTAGTGTGAAGCAGAGTTAGTGGAAAATGCTCATTTTGGAAGGCCTGAAAAGACTACATTTCAGAGTGAATGTATGAAACAATATACTATTCACTGACTAAATTTTAAAAAGCTAAGAAGTATCTGAATGGTGAAAACTAAATTGGAACTGCTTTCATTCTTTTTTTCTCCAAGCAAGTAGTCATCAAGCTGGCATCCCACCCACAGTAGGTACTGTAACCATCTCCAAACTAAAGAGAATTATCACATTGTTATACAGTACTGACCCCACTTATGGATCCTGCTAGTCAATGATTGCATCATTTATCAAGCATATAAAGGCTGTTATCTTCAAACTGAACATTGCTGCAAGGTGGCTAAACAAACACCATTTGTGTAAAAGCAGTGTGATCTGGAGAAAAAAGTTTCTTTGCTAAAGTTATATAAGTTGTTTTCCAAGATATCTAACAAAACGGGCCAGTTATCTGAAAAAATCCTCAATAAGAATATGCAAACAGATACCCTTTAAAGCAAAGCCAACGATTATTAAATATTCTAAAGACAATATATAAAATCAACTTCTACAGGGCAAACCCAGAGGGGAACTGACTGACCTTGTCAGATACAAAAGTTACATATTTTTTTGTAACATAGGTCTTGTTTTATCTTGACCTTAACCATCCAGCAGAAAAGTCTAACTACAAGGTATAAAAAGGAAAGCCATGTTAATATGCTAAGTTGTAAAAGGCTCAAGTCAACAGCCTCTGATAATGCCAGTTGAGCTGATAATCCACTACTGTTATGGACTATTGGACTAAATATACAGCTACTTTCTCTTTGTGCAATGAAAAGAAAGATTTGTACTAATGTTTAGACAAGAAATCATGTTTGCATCTTGTACTCTGAACAACTGTGATGAAGATATTATACAATGTATTAACTATTGTAATAATAATGATAAACCAACTTCCAGGGGTCAGGGAGATAGCTCAGCAGCATAAGTGCCTTCCTGGTAAGTGCAAGGTCCCAAATTCTATTCCCAGTACCACATGCTGTGGTGGCCCAAAAAAACCAAGCAAGGTGGTACAGAGCTAGGGAGGCTGAGATATAAGGATTGCTGTGAGCGGCAACTGTGTAGTGAGACCCTGTTTTGAAAGAATAAAAAAATAAAAGCATAAATTTTTAAAGACAAACTTCTAAAAACAAGGATCACATTGACATGCAGGTTTCATTTTGGTGAGTTAAACTTCTCGAACTTAGTCAATCTTTGTAGGATAATCACTATCAAGACTTTAATTCAATTAAAAAGTTAATGAAAGACATGAAAAGTCTTATTATATGATGCTATATTAGTCTGCCAGAGACATTTCATATGCTGCTCCTTCCTACTTGTGTATAGGGACCATAAGACTAAATCAATGTTCAAGGTTCTTCTATATAATCAACGTATAAAGACATTCTTAATGGGTATTTAATCCAAAGGAAATGTAAAGTAATCCTTTGTCATTAGAATTTCAAACAGTATTCACAGCAACAGTTTTGGTTAGAAAAATACTAATATTATTTAACATAATTGTATAATACTTTATAGAAACATATCATTAAACATATGGGCATTTTTAACACAGCTCTGATTAATTCCAAGTTCATCATGAATTTAACAAACAGCAGAAAATATGCAAGTCCTAAAAACAGTAGCAAATTTAACTAAATATATCGATATCAAATTTTAAGAAGCCATCAATTTTGTCAGTGCAAGCTGAATTTTTATTTAGAAAAATTATGAGTAGTAGCACCAGCATAATACATAGTATCACAGAGCTCTTCTGGAGCAACTTGCTTGTACTCTGCTGAAAAGCAAGACATGCTAGCTCTTTTTTTTAACATGAGGACAAAAGTAATCAGGGAAGGAAGACATAACAAAAAGAATAGCTTAGGAGCTCAGGCAGTTGCCCAGGTGATGGTGAAGCACCAAGCTGAAAAACCTGAGGTAGCTAAGCAGCAGCAAAGACTCCATCCAGTTTCGCAGCACCTGTAACAAATTTAAATTGGTGGAATCACAGCACACCCTGGTGACAAAAATGAGCTACCTCTGGCCTGATCGAAGTCACCGAACACCATCCAAAGAGTGGAATAAGCTACTAATATTTTTAGATCTTCATGAGAGAAACAAAATTGGTGAAAATGACAACCTTTATATAATAAAAATGTTACTGCTGCTTTTAAATCATTTGGCTTAGTCACTTAGCAGTGTGACACTGCAAAGTTTTACATTGTGGCTGAAATTCACATTGGGAATTAAAAATTAAAAGTGCTCATTTTATAGGAAACCAATCTAGATCACGTAAAATAATATTTAAAGCAGTTTTATAATAGACCATGCACACAGAAAACACAACTTGTATTCATTATATAAATGAATAGATGAAACCAGTGTAGATACATGATTTATTTACTGAAAATAAGTAATTTCTTTCCATTCCATCTTCCCTCCCTCCCTCCTTTTTCTTTTCTCCTTCCTTCCTTCCTTTCCCTTTCTTCCTTCCTTCTTTCCTTTCCTTCTCTTTCTTTCTTTCTTTCTTTCTTTCTCTCTCTCTCTTTGCTTCCTTCCTTCCTTCCTTCCTTCCGTCCTTCCTTCCTTCTTTCTTTCTTTCCTTCCTTCCTCCTTCCCTCCTTCATTCCTTCCTACTAAGACTAAAGCCTAGATCTTTCGGATGCTAAACATACACTCTTAGATTGGACTGTATCCCTAGTCTCAAAAGAAACCAATCACATTATATACTAATATGCTGAGAGCTTACTCTTTGTCCTCCATTGTTCTCTTTACAAGCATTATCGCTTTTGCCCTTTATATCTATATACCACTATCTCCTTCTATAAATGAAGAAAATGTTAAGACCACATCAAAACCAGCAACTAGCAGAGGCAGGATTTGAACTCAGGACTTTCTGACTCCAAAATCTATGCTTTGGATAGAGTTTGATTTTATATATATGTTCCTATTTTTTGGATGAAAAACTGAAATGTCTAAGCTAAAGACTCATAGAGAGCTAGTGGATAAGTAAAGAACTAAAGTATTTTAGCATATTACATGTATATGGTACCTCTGTATTCTCTACAAATAAATAGGTATATTTCACAGTCACCGGGAACAGGGTCTTAAATCACCCAGGATTAGATCTAATTGATTACTACTACCCTACCCACTACCACAGCACAATCCAAATATGCTATAGCAAATTAGGAATTTTCTTCTTGGGTGTTGGAAGACAGGAAGATGTCTTGACTTAGTATAGTCAAGACGTAGTATAAACAATCTCTTCATCAGAGAACAGGCTACATCTATTTCCAAAACTTACAGCGACTTTCAAATATTTCTTTAATATAGATGGGAAAATCCATAAGGAGGACTAGATAGGATATGAAGGTGACCAACTGCCCATTTTGTCCAATATGAGGATAAATTAAAAAAAAATAAGAGCTCTGCAGCAGGTGCAATTTCCCTGATTATACCATGTTTTGACAAACGAAGAAAAACCAGCTAGCTCTCCACCCACAAGCATTGGCTGCAGCAACCAGAGCTGAGTAATTACAAAGTGCTGTCCTACCAGCCTCTGCAGCAAGATAGTATATACTGTAGCCCCAATAGTGAAGATACAGGTAAATACACTGTACATAGGGCACATCTGCAAAATGCACAACAATTATAGCTCAGGGCTTTCACTATTACAAAAAATTAATCAACTCCATTCAAACTGTACTGAATCCATTTACATCAGATGCTATTAGGACCAGAGTCAAAAGAAAAGTATTGATTCCAGAACTCCCTTACAACTACATCTCCAGAAACATAAAAAAAAAGAAAAGAACAGCTTTTACATTAAAAAGTTTGTCATTTACACATCTTTTACAGATATTATAATGAAAATAATGGTCATCCTTTTAAAACAGTAAGTGTACATTCATATTCTAAACACTGTCCAGGGAAGCCAATTCACCTTGTATCAGTCAAAATCCTAGTGAATGCAATTTGACACAGATAATTTCTTACTATTTGTATTTCATTAAATGCTACCAATGCTATGATTTTATCAAATGCTTTTATCTAAAAGCATTTTTCCTTAGTAATTCAAGATTTACTATTAATATGCTACATACATGAAATAGTATTCCCCTCTAAAACTGTTACAAAAATGCTTTAACACTGTCACATAGTTGGTTAAATGTTACTTTCATGAATGTTATGTTTTATATTTATCTCAGACTAGTACAGTCTCAACTTTACTAAATATTAACATGGCACCAATTATAATCAGAGTGGCAAAACACAGAACAATAATTCACCTTATTTACAATTCTTTCTATATAAAGTATATAGGTATGGGGAGGGCACTATTCTATTCAAAGCTATTCTAAATATGAATATTATATATTTATGTTTTATTGCTACATATGCTGTGAATGATTTCTCAGAATAATTAGGTGCATCAGATATTTTTGTTTGCTGGAAAAAGTGTTTTTCCTTTCTTCATAGGCAAAGCAAAGAAATTCTCTGAAGAAATTTCTTTTTTCTTTCATTTCCAAGATATAGTTTCTAGTCATTTATCTTTGGAACAGAAAAATTATTTTTCTAGATTTACTAACATCTAATAATTAAATAGAAAGAAAATATTTTATTTTTTCAGTACTGAGGAGTGAAGACAGTATTTCATGAATATCAGGCAAACACACTATCACTAAACTACACCTCCAGTCCTTTCTATTTTAGTGTGAAAGGGTCTCACTCATTTGCCTATGTTGGCTTCAAACTTATGAGATCCTCTTGCCTCAGCCTTCCTGTTAGCAGAGATTACAGGTGTTAACCACCATGTCCAGAAAAAAAGTTTAAATATATGCATAGATTGTGAAACTCGCTATAGTCAAGCTAAGTAACATATCTATAGCCTCACATATGTACCTCTTAAGTAAATACTGAGAATACTTAAGATATATTCTTTTTTACAAATTTCAAGTATACACTATTAACTATATTCACCAGGCTGTACATTAGATCTCAAGAATTTATACACCTTCTAACTAAAACTTTGTACTCTTTGACCAAAATCTCATTTCTTTCCTATCTCAGACACCATTCTGTCTGTTTCTGTGACATCAATATTTTTAGTTCCGATGTATTAGTAAAATTCCACAGAATTTTTCTTCCTGTGCTTGTCTAATTTGATTCAGCATAATGGCCTCCATGTTTGTCTATGTTGTCACAGTATAGGATTTCTTTCTTTTTTTTTTTTTTTTTTTTGTTTTGTTTTGTTTTTTTGTGGGACCAGGGTTCGAACTCACGACCTTGCACTTGCCCAGCAGGCACTTGTGCCTCGGAGCTATCTCCCCAGCCCCACTTATTTAAGGTTAAATAATATTCTAACACATGTATCTAAATAAAAGATAATATATTATAAATTATAAATATTACAAATATTTATCTCATTTTCTTGATCCGTTCATGGCTTGGCTATGGCATATAATGCTACGATGGACATGGAAGTGCAGATAATGTATTTTCAACATATTGATTTCTTTTTCTTTGGAAATATGCCCAGAAATGGGATTGGATGGGTCATTTAATAGCTACAACTTTTATTTTCTTAAGGAATATCCATATTGTTTCTTGTAATGGTTGTACCAATTTATATTTCTAGCGATGATACACCTTTTCTCCACATCCTTAACAGCTCTTTCCTTCTATTTCTCCTCCCTTCCTTCTTCTTATTCTTGTTTTACATTTCCCTGATGATTTGTGACATTAGCCAGCTTTTCTCAGGTTCTGTTATTTTTTAATTTTATTTATTTATTTATTTATTTTTGTCTTTTTGAGACAAGGTCTCACTATGCAGTTGAGGCTGGCCTTGAGCTCACTTTTGTAGCTCAGGCTGGTCTCGAACTCACACCAATCCTCCTGCCTCAGCCTCCAAAGTTCTGGGATTACAGACGTGCGCCACCACGCCCAGCGTGGTTGTTATTTTTTAGAAAGTATTAATACATGTTTTCAGTACACTAATGATCACATTTATTCATGGGAAGTTGGTATACATGCATAGCACATTGTAATTCTTTTTCTCATCATCCACCCCATCCCTCATTCTCCACTAAGTATACCCTTTGTCCCTTTCCTAAATAGAGCAAAAGCTCTATTTTCACATGATTTCCCCTTAATTTCCCAATTTCACCCCTTTTCCTCACTTCCCTGTCCCCTCCTTCCTTCTCTTGTTCACAAATCCATTTGAAAAAGACCACTCTACCTCCTATTTATGTTTTCTATTTTGTTCTCTCACACACACATGGGAAAGATTATTTCTTCTATAAAAGACATGCACTATTTAAGCTTGCATGTCACATTTCATTTAATATTTGTCTGTTGGTCATTTAACTGTGTTCTTTAGAAAAATGTCTATTCAGGGTGTCAGCTCATTTTTTTCAAGGTTTGTTGTCCATTTTCTCACTTACTGTTAAGTTATATTAGTTCTTTGTATATTTTACATACTAGATATTTGTTAGATATATGGTTTACACATATTTTCTCCCACTTAGGTTGCCTTTCATTTTGCTAATTATTTCTTTTGCTTTGCAAAAACTTTTTAGTTTGGCACAGTCCTACTTCTTTACCATCCCTTCAGTTGCCAGTGATTTTGGTGGCAGATCCTTAAAAATTACACAAGGACCAATGTTATGGAGCTTCTTGCTGATGTTTTGTGCCCTGCACCTGACTGTGTCTGTATGGGGTTAGGTTTTTGTCAGTAGTAGGAATCAAACTCAGGACCTTGTATTTGCCAGCCAGGCACTTATGCCACCAAACTATCTCCCCAGCTGCTGTGTATGCTTGTTTCTAGGTTTTTATTCTGATTCACTGGGCTATATTCTTGTAATTCTCCCAATGCCACATTGTTGTGATTATTACAGATTTGTAACATAATTTGAAACCTAAAAATCTGATGGCTCAGTTTTCCACATCTTTTTCAAGACTGATTTGGCTTTGCTGGGTCTTTTGTGGTTCTAAATGATTTCTAGGATACTTTTCCTACTTCTGTGGCAAAATTCCACTGATGGGACAGCAAGATTTGTCAGTAGACTAAGTGCCTGCTTCAGCAGATGCAGGAACCAGGGTTTGATCCCCAGTCCCACATGCCTTGTCAGCCCTGCCCCCAGGACACACTGAGCCAACAACTGAATCCTACTGTGCTGATACATGTCTATAATCCCAGCACTGGGAATGCTGAAAACAGGAAGATCACTATGAGTCTGATCTGCATAGTGAGACCCTTTACCAAATACATAAGTGAAAAAAAAATTCCACTGAAATTTTGATAAGGATTACACTGATTTTGAATAGGACTTTTTGCAGTATAGTCATATGAAATATATATATGCAACAGGACATATTTTTTCATCCTTTCTAATTTTGAGGATTTTTATTTTCCTTATTTAATTCTTCTGTCTAGCACTTCCACCTACAACTACTTTGTAGGGTTTTATCTTCAAACTATATTGAATTTTATGGGGTTGGTCTAAGAGGCTGCCTAGCAAGCACAAGGACCCAGGTTCAATCCCCAGTATCACAGCCTGTGCCAGCCACAAATAAATAAATAAGTAAAAAATTGAAAAGCAAAAATGTTGTATATTGGGAGCTAGCAGGAAGCCAGGAAATTTGATCAAGTGTGTGTAGGTGGGACTAGGCTTCACTTACTAGGGCACAAAGCTACCCCAGTGCTGAGAAAAACATCCTGCCTGGTTCAATATAGAGATAAAGACCAAACATCTTAAGTAGAGAACCATAAAGCCCAAGGACAGCTGCAGGGAGTTCTGGTTGTCTCCTCCCCTGCTTGGAATGTTTTCAATTTCTCCAAAGCAGTTATGCAAATTCCTTAGCCTGTCCTTGAATACTCAATAAAAGGAATATCCTTCTGAGGATCTAGGCTTACTTCGAGAGAGACAAGTCTCAGTGAGTCCTCTGAGCTACCTTCATCAGGTCTTCTCGTCGTTTCTTTCCGCACCGACACCAGGACAACACAACATAAACATGTTGAATTTTATAAATGAATTTTTCTGCATCTATTGGGATAATCATATGACATTATTCTTCATTATATTTATTTATTTATTTAATGGGTAGAACATATTTACTGAGGGAAAGAAAGCTCCTGTCCAAGAGAGGGACAGGAGGTGGGGGATCCCAAGTGAGTATCCCCTGGTATTCTTTATTTTATTGATGCGGTTAAAACTATAGATTTATATGTACTAAATCCAAATACATCTTAGAATAAGCTGGTTGATTTGACTGTCCTTGGGAGATACTAAAGTTACATGTTTTGTTATATAGGTCTTGCTTTAACTTGCCCTTAACCATACAGCAGAAAAGTTTAACCATGAGACATAAAACGTAACGCTAGATTAGTATGTTGAGCCGCAAAGGCTTAAATCAACTTCCGATATTACCAGGTCTGCCAGTAACCCACTGCAATTATGGAATATTGGACTACATATACAACTACTTTCTCTTAGTTCAGTGAGAAGAAATTTTTTGTACTAATAATGATTAGAAAAATTACCATGTCTATATTCTGTGCTCCGTATAACTAGTAGGAGGACAACAATATGTATTGTATCCATTGTTAGGAATGTACTACTAACATGAAATTGTTGCATTGTTATCTTTTATTAAAAGTAACTTTAAAAACTCAATTTATACTTCTACCATCAAAATTTAAGTATTCGTCAAACTTGTGTCTGTGAAATAATAATTGTTGGTTTTAATTTGCAGTTCCCTGATGTATTGGTTACTTTTTGCTCGTTGCTGGGACAAATACCCGACACTCAAGATGAAGGAAGGAAAGGTTTATTTAGCTCACAGTTCGTGGAGGTTTCAGTCCATATTCGGTTGGCCCAAGGCTGAGTGGAGCAGGGTGGAGAGCATCCAGTTCATGGCGGCAGAACAGCAGCAAAATGGTGGCAGAGGCAGCCAACCAAACAGGGCAGCAGAGCAGCAGCAACAGCTAGAGCTCCAGTCTGTCTCTCTGTCTCTCTTTATATTACATTCAGGCTCTTCACCTTAGCTCCCGCCCTAGGCTACACCCATAATCCCAGAAGTACTTCCACCCATAATCCCATCAGTACTAAAACCTATAATCCCAGGGATCATGGATCAAGTCTCAAACTCTAGAAGTCCCCACCCAGTGACTCCATGAGGCTTTGGGGGGACAACTAGACATAAACCATAATATTCCGCCCCTGGACCCCCAAAGTCTCATACATGTTCCTTTTTACAAAAGACATTTTAGTCCATCTGGAAGAGTTGCCAAAGTCCCAATAGTTTCAGCATTGCTGAAAAGTCCAAATCCCACGTTTCCTCGAAGATCCAAGGCAAATTTTCATCTGTGAGCCCCTGTACAATAGAACAGTCAAACATATCCAACATTCA
>PVJA010025331.1:0-30880 GCA_004027025.1 Myocastor coypus
TCTTCTTCTTCTTCTTCTTCTTCTTCTTCTTCTTCTTCTTCTTCTTCTTCTTCTTCTTCTTCTTCTGGAATGTACACTGCCATAACCACTACAGAAAGCAGTGTGAAGACTTCTCCAAAAGCTAGGACTGGAAATCCCATTTAATCCAGCTATCCCCCCTGTAGGCATTTTCTCAAAAGAATTGAAAACATCATACCATAGTGACGTATGTGCATCCATGTTTGTAGTAGCACAACTTGTCATAGCTAAATCTTGGAAATAACCAATATGTCCATCACTTGAGGAATGGATGAAAAAGATGTGGTATTTCTATACAATAGAGTACTACTCAGCTGTAAAACAAGACAAACTTGAAACCTTTATAGGTAAGCCAATGCAACTAGAGGCTATAATCATAAGTGGAAAAAAATCAGACCCATATGTGTAAATATTACATTGTCTTCCTAGTTTAAGAAACTTCTTCCTTTGCAGTGCTGGTGATAACCCCAAGGCCCCGTGGACACTGGGTAAGTGCTCTATCATTGAGCTGTATCCTTAGTCAACACTGTTTAATTCTACTGCTAATGTGTATGTAATGATCTAGTAGGACTAGAAAAGAACAACTTTCTACCTCCAGGTGGTATAAATGTAAACTTTGTCTAGGAACTTAGGGCTTTGATAACTCGCACAGTTTTCCTTTTTGTCCTTGCTACCACACTCAGATATCACACCCCTTCTTGCCACTCTAGCATACTTCATTCACTAGGCACTTTCCTAAAGGGCTCTTTCCTAAATCGGTCCTGTACATTTTGCAATCAGTGTGTGCTTTATGACACTCCAACCTCTTCACTTAAAATGCTCTGTCTAACAATCTACACCTGAAAACATTTTCAAATGCTAATTTGGCTCAGCTTCTTTTGTAGAGTTATCAATTTTCTCTGTGTTCTAAGTCTTTCATGAGCCTCTTTATAAAATGAAAAAGTAATTTTGAATGTTTCTTATGTTGTAGCTATACACGAGATTCTGGCATAAAATAGTGAATGCAAAAATAAAAATAAAAAACCTGGTCGTGGCAGCACAGGTCTTACATAGAGGGTGTATATGTAATTAATGTAAGCTTCAATTAGAAGTACACATGTAGCTCAGTGGAAGTCTGCTTGGGAAGCATGCGAAGAACTTTAAGTTCCATCCAGGTATCACAAACAAACAAACAAACACAAACATAGAGTGGATAGGCATATAGGCTCTGTCACTAAGTAATTGATTAATAGTTGATAAATTGACTTAGGGCAGTCAGAGAAAGCTTTCTAAATTAGAGGTTTTTATAGTTTAAATCTGATGTTAAAATGAAGCAAAAAAGGTAGGAGTTCTATTCCAACTGGGGTCATCAGACCCACTAGGGGACTCTCTGCTCCCGTTCTGCACTGACAGAAAGACAATAACAAGCAGTGAGCATTTGGAAGTTTTTAGAGCAACTTGGCAGAGTAATTTTATACAGTTTTGAGTCTAATAAAAGGTGGGATTTGTATTTTATGACTCCTTTACTCATTTTATTTTCCACTATTTCATTTTTATTGTACTTATAAAAGTATCAGTCTGTGACAGAATAGAGATTTAACAAACAACTGGTCTTTTATCACAGGTGGCCTGCAGAGCATGGTCCCAGCCAGGAGGAAAATGTGCCAGAAGTGTGCGTGCTGCTGCGACCAGCTAGGGAGTGGTGACAGGCTTGCTGTGTGTGTGTGTGTGTGTGTGTGTGTGTGTGTGTGTGTGTGTGTGTGCTGGCTTATGACAAAGGATGAGCCATAAGAGCTCTGAAGGAGCAGAGCAGGAGAGCATGGGTGACAAAGGGAGGGTTGAGTCTAAGAAGCTAAGAGAAGAGAATGTCCCACGTGGCACAGTGGACAGCAGGTGTCAACAATTGTGTGAGATGTCCTCTCAAAACCTCATGCTGTCATAAACTTTTTGGGGGAAGAGGCTGAATCTAGAGTGTATGATTGATTCATAGTGAATTTGCTGGGATAAAGAGTGAATGACTGCTGGAGCCATCCACTGACTGGATTGGCACTACCCTACTCCCAGTAATTGGATACATTATGAAGGACCTAAAGAGACTTGTCTCTCTTTCTTTGCCTGCTTGCCTTCTGCCTGTGTCTTTCTGTGCCTCTGTCTGTCTGTTTGTCTTTCTCTCTGTCTCTCTCTCCCTCATTGCTTTTGCTGTCTTGTGCCATCATGAATTCTTGCCCCATTGTCATGCCACCCTACCTTGAAGCCAGACCACTAGGGATTAAAACTTCTACACACTGTGAGCTAGATAAACGTTTCCTCTTTTAACTTTGGATATTGAATAGTTTGCCTCAGCAATGAGAAAAAAGTACCGAAGTTATCAGTGTTAAATAGACAACTGAGAGAACAATTGGACCCAAAATATAACCAGGTAGAGTAAGCAGAGGCCATGGTAGTCTTTTGGAGAAGCAGTCTGCTGGTCAGGTGGGAATAATATAGAAAGAACTGAGTGAAGAATTTGAGGAAATGGAGGACAGACTGGAGGCTTGTGTGGACATCTGTTTTTGACTAAAGTCACTGTAGTTTTAATGAGAGAAAATCGATGTTTTTTAAAAAGCAAAGATCTCATGTTATACAGTAGAAGTTGAATACAGAGGACAGAAAATCTATAATTATTCTTAAATAAAGAAAATTTGGTCCCCAGCAAGACAGCCTTGGTAAAACAGTGTCCTGTAGGATCTAACCAATCTTAGGAAGAAGGAAAGGAAAGCACTATGGGTAGAGAGAAATGGATGCATCAAGGGGATGAATTTGGATGAGTCTGAAGACTAGTCTGTGGGAAAGATTGAGCAAATTAGCTATAAGGAAGAACACTAGTCAGGGAGACAAAGTTTGAATTAGTGATTTTTGAAGAAAATATATAGCTTCATATTTTTCCTGTTAATATTTTTCTTAAATATTTTCTATTTCTTCATCAATATTTGTTTTGAGGGCTATTTGTCACCTTTAAATTCTTTGAGACAATGAAGAATCATCTGTTTGAATTCTTTTTTACTTTCAAAGAGCCTCTTGATCTAAAATATATTAGTCTTCTGCTTCTATTCCTTTATTTATAGCAGGCAGATATTTGTGTAGTTTTCTCAGGTTTGCTGTATCTGTGCCTAGATGCTGTGATGCTTCCCTTCTGGTTGTTCAGCATCTCTACAGCATTTCCACCCAGGTCATCCTGTTCAAGACTCAGGAGGAGCAGGAGGAAGTGGAGGAGGAGGAGGACAAGGAAGAGGAGGAGGAGGAGGAGCTAGAGGAGCTCCAGTTTCAGTCTGGGTTTGTCTCCAACACTCAGATAAACTGGACATGCTTCACGCCTTTGCCCTGTACCTGCCACATCCAGCAGTGCTTAGATTTTGCAGTATAAGAAAAGGACAGGTGAAACCTTTCCATCGCAGAACTTCTGTCCATCTAGATTACTGAGACCTCTCACCACCCTCGTTTTGAAATCTCATTTAAAGATGATCCACAACAATTCTACTTCCCTACTTTGTTATAACACAGAATCAGAGAGGTCTGGGTACATTTCTCTTCCAATTCTAGATCTCAGTCATTCAAGTGAAAACCCATTAGATGGGTCTTTAAGATCTATGATGCTTTCTGTGCTGGAATCATAAACTGGCCACTCACAGATGGATCTCAGCTTTTTAGACACAATTTTGTTTAGTCCATATAGTCTCTGAAAGATAGAAAGCCTTCATACAAAAATCCATTTTGCAAGATTATTGCTTAACAAAGTCAGATTATCTGGCAATCTTCAATGGCAACTTTTTGTGTGATAAAAAACTGGTTGCATCTCACCTATACAGCTGTCCTCTTGGGAAACGCTGGTTAGCTTGCCCATTCTCCCTATTTCTTATGGCCTTATATTTAGCCTCTGTTAGAGTATGCCAGTCATCTCATTGTGGCTTTAGAAGATAAATTATACTATTGGTATAATAACATTTTCCACAGATCACATTTCACTGTTTATCAAAACTTTTGTAATTTCGCTGTGTAAGCATATTTTCTTTTGCTTTTCACTCAAAGTGGATATTCTCCTCTATGTTTTATTAAATTAATTCTTTGGAGTCATGTTTGCTACTGGAAGAGAAAAATAATTTATTTCATCAAAATCTCTAAAATATTTTTTATCTGACATTCTAATATTTTCTATTTCAAAATTGGGAAGTTAACAACCTTAACCGTAAAGTATTTGTGTATAAAAAATGATGGGGAGAAGATAGACTGAGCCTAGGACAGCTACAGAGCCCTGGTAAGCCCTGACCCACCCTACCACCACTATCCCAAGAGCCTTACTGAGCTGCAGCCTGCCTCCCTGCACCTACATGTACAGCAGGCTAAATTCTATGCAGTTGCAGAGACCTGGGCATTCTTGGGAACTTTGCTGACCTGCGCACCATGCCCCCACTGTCACTTCTGAGCCTCAGTAAACACAGGTAGCTTCAAAAATGTAAAAAGAAAGGACCAAAAGACAACCTCAGGCCTTGAGCCCACCCAGAACAAGTCTAGGAGACAAGAACACAGGAAAACTTAGAAATCACACAACAGAAGTTTTTTTTTAAATGATAGTAATTGAAATAAAGAAACATGTCCATCAGGTTATAGAAGAAACCAGATAAGAAATCTCTCAAGCAAAGAAAGAAATGAGAGCAATCATGAAAGAATTGCTCAGCACATCTAAAGGGAACACAAGGAATAGAAAAAGTATGGAAACATTGAATGAGCAATAAGGAAAGAATGAGAATTATGAAACAGGATCAAACAGATATTCAGGAAATTAAGAATTCCATCGAAAGCTGGCAAAACTACTCGAAGGAAACACATTTAACTCAAAGGGAAGTTTATAGACTAAAAGTCAAAGGATGTAAAGCAATGTTACACGGGACAGGAAACCAGAAAAAAAAGCAGGGGCAGCTATAGTAGTTGCTGACAATATGAACTTCAAAACAAGGAGGAATAAAAGAGGTAAGAAGATAATTACATATTTTTAGGGAAAATTGTAAGAAGAAGAGATAATAATAATAAATATGTATACATCATGCAGGAGAACCCAACTATGACACAAATTTTAACAAGGAAAAAATGAACTGAGGAATAACACAATCATACACCCTATTCATGCAGACATAGGTGAACTGTCTCTTAAAGGCAAAAACACTTCAGCAAAGAAATAACAGAACTAAACCAAACATAAAAAAATTCAAATAGTAGACCTTTAAAGAATGATTCAAACAACAGCGTCAAAATGCACACTCCTCTCAGCTGCACATGGGACATTTTCTGAAGTAGACTATACACTAGCACATAGAGCATGTTTAAGTAAATACAAAGGAATCTAAATTATCCCATGCAAACTATCTGACCACAGTACAATGAAACTGAAAATTACTGACAAAAGAAATTGCAAAAACTTTATAAATACGTGGAAACACTCTCCTCAACAACTAATGAATCAAATATAAAATCAAATAAGAAATTATACGATATTTATATAAATGAAAATGACGATGCAACTTAGCGGAACTTGTGGGATGCAGTGAAAAATCTCTTAAGAGGGAATATTTATAGCATTAAACTCTCACATCAGGAAAATAGAATGAGCCCAAATAAACAGTCTTACGCTGAACCTCAAGCTCCTAGCAAAAGAAGAGCAAGATGAGTTCAAAGCCCACTAAAGGCAGGACATTATAAAGATCAGAGCAGAAATAAATGCAATGGACAAGGTTTGATAGTAAATCTTTAGAGGACCTGACTGCCTTGTCACATACAAAAGTTACATTTTTTGTAATATAGGTCTTGTTTTATCTTGGTATTAACCACCCAGGAGAAAAATCTAACCATGACGTATAAAAAGGAAAACCATGCTAATATGCTAAGTTGTAAAAGGCTCATGCATGTTGTCTGACCACAGTGCAATGAAATTGGAAACAAATGACAAAAGAAACCACAAGAACCCCAAAAATACATGGAAATTAAACAACATCTTTCTCAACAAACAGTGGATTACAGATGAAACTAAATAAGAAATTATACAATATCTAGAATTTAATGAAAATTCAGACACAATCTATCAGAATTTAAGGGATGCAATGAAAGCAGTTCTTGGAGGGATATTTATAGCTCTGAACTCATACATCAAGAAAAAAAAAAAAAAAAAACGGGAACAAGTAAAGACTCTCATGCAGCACCTGAAGCCAGTTAGAAAAGGAAGAGTACACGAAACCAAAAGCTCAAAGATGGGAGGAAATCATAAAGATTAGAGCAGGAATGGCTGCAATTGAGACAAAGAAAACAATACAAAGAATTGATGAATCCAAAAGCTGGTTTTTTGAAAGATTAAATTAAATTGATAAGCCCTTAGCTAACCTCATCAAAAAGAGGAAAGAAAGGACTCTAATTCAAGCAATAAGGAATGAGAAGGGTGAAGTTACTACAGACCCAGCAGATATGCAGAGGATCATAGCAGCACAATTTGTTATAGCCAAATCTTGGAAACAACCAAAATACCCATCATCTGAAGAATGGTTGAAAAAGATGTGGTATTTTTATTCAATGGAATATTACGCAGCTATAAAGAATGACAAACTAGAAGACTTCATATATAAATGTACTTATCTTGAACATATACTCATAAGTGAAATAAACCAGAACTACATGTATAAATGTCATATAGTCTCCCTAGTGTAAGAACTGAAAGGAAGATATAAAAATGTAAAGGCATAACACAGCTGAATGGAAATCAAGGACTTGAGGTTTAAACAATGAAGTGACTGCAAGAAAATAAGTTAGGAAACCTTGCAGGAGCAAAACCATGCACCTACATGCACAGGATGGAGCAATAATTGTCCTAAACTGAGAATAGCAATATGTAACACTAAAACTATGCTTGCAATACCTGACATTCTGGTCTTATAGATATGTGCTGCCTCTGATGTAAACTCTGTTATGGTATACTCTCTCTCAAGTAAATGGTAGGTTTGCAAGAAAACAAAAAAAGGGTATTAAATGAGAGCAAGAGAATAGGAAAAATGCCATAGGATTCACAGGCTACAATTTTGTATACACTTAGATTTCTAAATTTCTGTGTAAAAATGTGTAACTGCTTTTATCACTTTGTATGGAGATTTATTAGAATATCAATGATTGAGAGAAAATACCAATCCCAAGTTAAGTCTAACATGTTTGATACTCTGAAAGACAGCGATGTTAAGTACAAGTACCTATGTTATAGAGTAATAGTATCACTAAGCTTTTCTTCTGGAGGATTAAGCATATAAGTTTACAGACCAAATATTGGAGAAAAGGACAGGCTACAGGATAACTGATATTTTCACCTAGCCCTTCAAAATTAGTGAGGATTCAGGACCTAAGAGAACGTGTGGTATAACATCCTTTAACTCAGACGTTTCCCAAATTTTCTGTTAAAGGAGATTATGGAGCTACAGAGGAAAAGGGTTGAAGATATATAGTGTGCCTAAGGAGTCACCTGGAGAAGAAAACATTTTCTCAGTCTTTTACAGAGAACAAACTGGTCAAGCAATTGCTGTGACTCATCCAGATGACTGACACTGACAAGAGCTCTACAAAGTACTGTATATGGTTTCAAGGTAAATCTTGCGGAGATTTGACTATCCTTGGAAGATACAAAAATTACGTGTTTGGTTATACAGGTCTTGCTTTCACTTGCTCTTAACCACTCAGTAGAAATGTTTAGCCACGAGGCATAAAATATAAAGCTAGATTAGTATGCTGACCTGCAAAAGGCTTAAATCAACAGCTTCTAACATTGCCAGTTTTGTCAATAACCCACTGCGATTATGGAACTTTGGACTCTGTATACAACTACTTTCTCTTAGTTCAATGAGGAGAAACTTATTGTACCAAAAATGATTAGAAAAATTATTACATGTACATCCTGATCTCTCTATAACTACTGTGAGAACAACAACATACACTGTATCAATTATTGGTAATATACTAGTAATATGTTTTGAAACTGTCACATTGTCATTTCCTGTTAAAGGTAATTAAAAGAAAATAAAACAAAATTTATACTACAGTAAAGCTTTGGTTCAGGAGTATAATTTATCCCAGAAGTTTGTTTTGTAATCCAAAGCACTTGTACATAAAAGCAAATTTCTTCCTAAGAAACTGTGAAAGTTTAGATGTTTTATTGCACAAACCAAAAAATATCTGTATAAAAAAGATCATACCACTGTAATATGATACAAAATTAAAAAATACAAACTGTGAAAAATAAAGGAGAGAGTGAGAGAGAGAAAAAAAAAGAAATTATGAAATAATGATTGGAAAGGAAGATGTGAAATTATCATTATTCACACAAAAGCTCCACCAAAAGACTTGTAGAATTAATAACCAAATTCAACAACATAGCAGGATACAAAGGCAACACTCAAAAATCAGTAGCATTTCTGTACACAACACACTGAAAGAGAAACTAGGAAAACCACGCCTTTCACAGTAGCATTCAAAATAATGAAATACTTTGGAATCAATGTAACAAACGATGTAAAAATTTATACAGTGAAAATGGTAGTACATTGAAAAAAGTTGGAATTTCAAAAAATGGGAAGTTGTTTCTTTCTCCTGGTTAGGAAGAGCCAATATTGTGAAAATGGCTATAATCCTAAAATTGTTGTATAGATTCAGTATAATCCCAGTTGCATTAGGATTACTATACTTCACAGATCTCATAAAAACATTCCTAAAATTTGTTGGAACCAGAAGAGATCTAGCATAGCAACAGTAGTCTTGGGCAACAAAGAAAAAGGCAAGAGGTATAATAATCCAAAACTTGAAATTATAGTACAAAGCTACTGTGATAAAAATAGCATGGCACTGTCAACAAAAGAGACCTGAAGATCAATGGAACATAGTAGAAGATATGAATACAACTACAAATACACTCAGCCTCTCTGTGCTTGACAAAGGAGCCAAACACTTTCACTGGAAGAAACACTGCCTCTTTAACAAATTGTCCTAGCATAACTGTCTTTTCACACAACAAAGGCTAAATTAGACACATGTCTATCACCATGCACTAAACTAAAGTTAAAATGGATCAAAGATTTAAATATTAAAACAGAAACATTATATCTCCTGGATGAAATGCAGGTAAAAATCTTGAAGGCACAGGAGTAGGTAGAGAGTTCATGAACTAAAACTAAACTACATGTTAACTACTTCAAAGGATCAACAACTGGGATCTCATCATTTAAAAAAGTTTGTGCACATCAAAAGAAATCACCAACAGAGCAAAAAAAAAAAATCCATGAAAGGTTTTAAAAATTAGATGACTGTCCCTCAGACAAAGAACTTCTATGTAGAACATATAAATAATTAAAACAAATCAGGTCCCCAAATCAAAAATGCACCCCAAAATGGACATGTGAGATGAACATATACTTCTCAAATGAAGAAATACAAGTGACAAATAAATTTGTGAAAAACAGTTCAACATCACTCATTATCCCTGAAATACTAGCTAAAGCAATACTGATATTCCATCTCATCCCAGAAAAAAAATGGCTATCATCAATAAATCAGCCTATAACAAATAATGGAGGAGCTATGGGAAGAAAAAGAACACTTCTCCACTGCTGGGGGAGTGTGTAGCCTGGCACAAACACTATGGAAATCCGTGAAATGACTGTGGAGATTTAAAAAAATTAATTAAAAAAATAACTTAGAATTGGAGGTACAATTCAACCCAACTACTCCCCTTGTGGGTATTTTTTCCAAAAGAAGTGAAAACCACAGTGATATATATGCTTTATAGCAGAACAGTTTGTCAGAGCTAAATCCTGGAAACAACCCAAATACCCATCAACTGAGGAATGAATAAAAATATGTGGTTTATTTACACAATGGATTATTACTCAGCTATAAGAAAGATTAACTCAAGGCTTTTGTAAGTTAATGTATGCAACTACAGACCATACTTATAAGTGAAATAAATCAGACCCACATGTACCGATATCATATTTTCTTGCTAGTGTAAGAATTTTAAAAAGTAAGTAAAATCTAGAAGATTTAATAGAAGGAACACGTGGGATGGGGGGAAGGAAAAAAGAATGAAAGAAGAAGAAAGGGAAAAAGTTATATATATACATAGAATAGCTTAGATAATTATACTTCTGATTTCTGGTGGTCTGCTGAAAG
Source organism: Myocastor coypus (assembly GCA_004027025.1). Lineage (NCBI taxonomy): Eukaryota > Metazoa > Chordata > Mammalia > Rodentia > Myocastoridae > Myocastor > Myocastor coypus. The sequence continues at coordinate 10,219 of PVJA010025331.1, forward strand.
GAGAAGTTACTATTTCAGGCTTTTCCTTTTCCTTTTTAATTTCTTATAATTTTAACCAACTTTGAATGCTTATACCTGGTAATGTAAACAACTAATTTGTAAACAACATCATGCAATATAATAAACTTCGTTGAATTCCTATTATTTTGTTTAGTGAAATTCTGTATAACTTCCAATGTTTTTTAAATTTTCATTATATTTTTATCCTCTCTTAAAAACAAAGAAGTCATGGAATTGTTCAAATGCCTTCATGGCTGTAATGCTTTTGCATTATGTTTTCATGTACAAAAAAAAAAAAAAAAAAAAAAAAAAAAAAAAAAAAAAAAAAAAAAAAAAAAAAAAAAAAAAAAAAAAAAAAAAAAAAAAGGATGGTTTATGATATTAATAGGAGAATTAAAATCTAGACCAGAAAGAATTTTTAACAAATCTCCTATTCCTATTCTCATGTTTCATTTTTCTTTGGTTTTCACAATAATCTGGATATGCGAAGAAAATGTAAATAGGTAAAGATAGTAAGGAATTTATAGTGTCTACTCTTTGCTAGTAGCAACCAATGGATATACTTTAAGTTATCTAAGAATCCTCCAAGACTTAGCAGCATTTTTGAGAGCTATATTTTCACCCTTGAAAATAAATATTTAAGGGTAAGAACTCACCTTTGTTTCTGTTATTAGACACAGGCTTCTGTTATTAGGATACAAAGTCCAGCAGCTGCCCTGCTCCCAATCTTGTGCCCTGAAGTCTATTATCCCATACACAAAATGGAAAATTTTTATACAGTACAGTCATATCATCTTTATCTCTTGAAATACTCCATTGGCTTCCCACATGCTTAGAATAAAACCTAAGCTCTTTTTTTTTTTTTTTTTTTTCATTTAGTGCAAGGTCTACAGTGTCTCACTACATATATCAGACTCATAGTGACTCTCCTGTTTTCAGCTTCCCAAGTGCTGAGATCACAGGTGTGTGCCACCAAGCCCAGTCATAATCGCTTCCTCAGTGTGCCCTAGGGGCAAGGCCCGCATGGCAGGCTGGGGATTGATACCTGTGTCTGCATAAGCAGGTGATTTAATCCGCTGAGCTATCTGGCCAGCCCTAAAACCTGAACTCCTTAATGTGGCCATCAAGTTTCTACACCACCACTACTGATGTCTCTGAATTCCAAGCTTTGTCCTGTTTTTGCCCTGTTTTTTACTATGCTTCATAGGCACTAATCCCTTTGTGTCTTTAGAACAAGCCATATTTGGTGTGCTGAAGAAAGAACTTTCTCACTGGCTGTTCTGCAACGCAATGTTCCTCTCCCTAGATCTGGAAACGATTGCTTCCCTTGTCATTTGGGTGCCACCAAAACTCAACCTTTCCCGCAGTATGGTAGTTCTCCTTCGTCACTATCTGATGCAGTCCCCATTTTTACATCCTAAGGCACTCATTCCTATCTGGTAACACCGTTACCCAGCTAAAGTCATCTTGCTCAAATACTGGTCCCTCTCACCCTCTAGCAACATGATGTCTTTGACCACAGAGATCATAATTTCCCCAGTATAGGCCTAGTTCAGGACTTGAATGACTACATCTTGTAGGTGATAGAAGTGGGAGTTAAAGGGAGAATAACCTTGAGAGAAGACCTTATCAGAGGCAGTCATGTAATCTACAGCTCCTGAAATCAGTCCAGAATCTTCTTGCTGCTCCTTTAGTTCAGGGAAAGGAAAATCCTAAGGATAGTTGGATTCTGTCAAAAATATAAAGATGAGTATTGGGAGCCAAATTTTATTTGTAATACTACTACAACTATATACCCACACAGTGATAGGCTCTGGAAAGCAAACACACTCTGAGAGATGCTGAAGGCTTCCCACTGATATAATTGAACTAATAAGAATCATGTAGGAGTAGTCTAATCAACAGTCATTTAATTTTAGTACATTTATCATTAGAACTTAATGTAGTATTTGTTAGCTGTATTTGCAATAGTATATTTAGATCCAAAGAAATGGCATGCAATGCTATTATCTAGCATTCCATGTGGTTCTTCAGCTACTCATACTAAGGATATGTATAATATAAAAATAATACTACCACTAAAGTTAAATGTATGTAATTTCTCTGTCTCCCCTAGAAGTCAAATTGCTAGTGAGTTTAATTTTTATTTTTTCTCCGATTCCAGCAAATAAGCCATTAGCTGCCAGGCACTAATTGAGTGAATTACTCTTGAATGATTTCAGAGCCAGATGAATCCCTTTACACTGGTGATCTGAATCCTCTTTTTGACAAACATTCAGTGCTGGATCAAAGGCTGAAAACTATGACTCAGTAGCTAATTAGTGTACTGGTCAAAAACTCAAAAACAATCAAATAAGGTTTAAGAAGATGTTTTCTCGGTGAAGCAAACTGAGGTCTTCACTTATAAAACCTAAAAAAAAAAAAAAAAAAAAAAAAGAGTCTGCTTAGGAGGAAACCATTTCACTCTCCAGAAGCAGCAATTTAAGACACAAATAGAGAATGTGCTATGGCTTGTGTCTGGATGTCCTCCCAAAACCTCATGCAGTCACAGCAAGAGGGCTTTTCAGAGGCAGAGAGTTCTAGAGTTTGTGATTGATGCATGGTCTAATGCTAGGCCTAAGGGTGTGAGCACTCCATTCTCCCTTAGGTGGGTACAGAATAAGGGACAGATGGTGTTTGTCCTCTCTCCTTTATTTATTGCTTTTGGTGTCTTCCACCACCATCAATGGTTGTCCCTCAGGCATGTGCCACTCTGCCAAGGAGCCATCCAGTTATGGATTGAAACCTCGGCAAACTACGAGCTAAATAAACCCTTTCCCTTTAACTTTGGGTGTCAGGTATTTGTCTCAACAATGAAAAATGTAACTAAGACAGGTATACCTGGCTTGGGACAAGAGTCATTTTAGAACAAACTAGAGCATGGTTAGAAACTCATGGGACTAAATCAGAGACCGTCATCTCAAGCTCAAGCAGAAGAGCTGGATTTCCGACTCATGGGGGAAAGCAGTGTCCTGGAAAATTCTGTCAGCCTGTCTACCCCTTGCTTCATATAGGAGGAGCTCAGAGGGAAATTGTCAATAACCTGTAAGCATAGATATGGCCCTTTTGGTCCATCTGACACTGCAACCTTGTTACACTAAACCCAAATCCACATTTTCTGTCTTTAGTTGAGGTGAAAAATGAAGAAAATTGAACTAAAGACTCAAGATGGGGAAATTCTCTGCAGCGTTGACTTCACTAAGACTCTTCCCTGGACAGCCAGCACTACAGGGCCTGCAGCTCTGAAACCAGCAACAGTAGGAACACAAATTCTCTGGAACGTTATTCTGTGCTCCTGGTTAGAAATGAGGCACAATGGCTTAAATGGCTTCTGTATTTTTGTACTATAAGCCATCTAAGTCAATGAGATACTTAACTTAAGTAATGAGCTCTGATATTTTGAATTTTGAATCTTTTATTTTTAAAAAGAGAAAGTTTTCTATTCTGGGCCCAGACCACATACTCACCAAGAATTCCAGATTTTGCCCATGGAATTTTATGTATGCCAGTACTTTGTCAGTAAACTAAAGTTTACTCCTTATAATCTACTAATTCCATCAGGGAAAAAGAAAGCATTCCACCATGGATAGAGCAACTTTGAAAGTGTTTATGAGAGTTTCTAGTAAGGGACTCAAGAAATCCTATGAGTTACTGACTCCACCAAGGCACAAAGATTTAAGCCACAGCAGACACAGGAGCATCTAAAAATGTGAACTGTTCACTGTCAGAATTATTAAACCACTTCTGTAGGATTCTTTGTGATACGAAAGGCAAACCTAGTGTTTAAGAGACTCCCTGCCATCCAGAATATCACTGTCTGCTCCTAGAGACAGACTTTTCACAAAGGCTCCAATATTATGCCCACAAGTAAGACTTTTAAAATTGTTTTTCATATAGAACCTTTCCAAGTCTTATAGCATTCACATCCCTCTTTCCATGAAAATCCCAGCCTTTCCTAGATTAGGATCCTTTTTGTATCAGACATCATTATTTTTTATTACATCTTGCATCCTCCCTGCAACTAAAGTGAAAAGTGTGAACACAACAACAATATCTTTTATTTCTTCATTAAAATATCTTAAGGTATGCACTTACCAAGTTTTTAATACATTCTGGCAATTTATTATCCTGATTTCTGACTTCTAACGCAAGCTCCATGGTGACTTGAAAAAAAAATGCACTGTGAATATTTTTGATAAACTTCTCAATGATAGACAATGATTACTCACAATATTTCAGAAATGTAGTTTAAAAATACTCAGCACTGAGTTTATATAATGTACTTGTAAAAACTGTTATCCTTGAACAACTCTTATAGCCCTTGTCCCCACATAATTTGAATTGAAAGCCATCTATTAGCATGAAACAAGTTAACATACCACACCTAAGTATAAAAGAGCTGGGAAATGCCACTGGAAAAGCTTGAAAGAAATCTATTCTGCAGATTAGAAGCTGACCAGACCAGCAGGCATCCTTAGCCAAAGGCAGAAATGGAAGCCACAGATCTCAGAACCTGAGAGTCTCAGTTCCTTTTCTTCTTTTACTTTCTAGTTTCAAAATTTATCATTTAAAAGCAGCTGGGAACAACAGAGAGAATCCAGAAGCACAGGATGACACTTTCCTACCTTTCAGTTCACTCTCGAAGGAGCCTCTTCTGAGCTCCTGGCCGGTGCAGAGCTGTAGCTGGCACCTCTGCAGGATGATCACTTTCGGCGAAGCAGGAGAGAGGAGGCCACAGAGGGGGACATCCGATCAGATAGACTTTCTCTGACTTGTGAAGTATCTGCCCCAGGAAGGCAGAGGTTTGAGGTCACACCATTTGAGGCAGTTCAGAAGAGGAGAGGGCCCTCTTACCAGGTTTCTAGGAGAGCACAGAGATAACATGACCAAGGGCACAAAATCCCTCAGGAGCAAAGTTAGCCTCAATGTCCAGTTCAAGTATTTTTCTGTAGGCTGACCTTAAAGCATGAAAATGTTCATTATGTCTAGGTAAGCCAAGTTTTGAAAGTCCTTCTTGCCCCCAGTACATGTCTTTGGACGATTACATAAAATTTTTAATATAATAATTAATCTTGTGTTTGATATACTGCTTTCAGAAAGTCCATGGCAAAATACAGGTGCAACCCAGATGTTAAATGAAAGTACTGCTATCCCAATTTACCTAAATCTAGGCAGAACTAGTTTTAATGCAGCTCGAGGAAAGGTAACATTCTCCTAAAAACTTCTGCTAATCCCTAAATACCATGGGTCTTTCTAGGCTCATCAGCCTCATGGAGACCGGTTGATCTTCCTTCCTCTTCCAAACCTGGCTCCCACATGATCCTGGACTTCTTCAGGGGTCTACACACACTCTATATTTCATTCAAAGCCAGGGCTGTCCCTAGAAGGAATTCAGTTTCTGGTCATTTCTTCACCTTGGCATCCTAATCAAATGAAGTAAACTACTGAAGGCTAACATTGTTTAATGAAAATAAGTGTTCATTATCTGTGTTGAAGAAGGCAACACAGATATATATATATATATATATATATATATATATATACATATATATATATATATATTTTATATATATATATATTTATATATATATATATAAAATCCCTACACCCTTGGACACCAAGGCGGAAGGACCCCAAAAGCAAGATGCACTTCATCAAAATTATTTAAAAATATTTTGCTACAAATCATACTTTTAAAGTGAAATGAAAGCCTATAGAAAAGAGAAAATATAGGCAAATAATCTATTCTGTAAGTCATATCTAAGGTAGATAAATAGCCCTCATCACTCAATAAAAAGAAAACCTCAGATTGTCTTTGTTTTTTCTTAAATTGGGTGATCTCAATAAATATTTCTGTAAATAAAATATGCAAATGGCCAATAAATATGGAAAAATACTTTCACATCTTTCAAATATTGTTTTGTACCCATAAGTAGCCAGTAACGGTGGTGAGAAAGCGTTTTTTATTCAAAAGGAATTATGCCAGATGGATGTAGTTCTTTTGTTAAGTCAGAAGCATTGAAGCTGGGCGTGGTGGCGCACGCCTGTAATCCCAGCACTCGGGAGGCTGGGGCAGGAGGATCGATATGAGTTCGAGACCAGCCTGGGCTACAAAAGTGAGCTCAAGGCCAGCCTGAACTGCATAGCGAGACCCTGTCTCAAAAAGACAAAAAGACAAGAAGCATTGAGAATTCTCTGGCCAATATTTCTTAAAATACTACCTATTTAAGGTGGTTGAACAAAACAAATTATTCATCTGAGTGAAAAAAAAAAAAAAAAAAAACCTCCTTAAATCAGCTTTCATTCCTTATGTGTAAAGGGGATTTTAAAAGTACAAAAAAAAAAAAAAAAAAAATCTCTGCTGATCACAAATCTTTCTAATAACAAGAGGCAGTAAGATGAGCTGATTGATTGTACTTCACTGTGGATGGATCTGTCCTCGCTGAAGAGCTGTTATTATGACTGCTGGTCGCTGTCTCGGTGTGATACTTTCTATCACTTTATGGCTCTATTTACATAGCTAGCTCTTCCAAGAGTCTGGCTTGCAGTTAGAACAAACTGACAAGGTGAATGGGTGGGTCCTTAATTTTGACAGCCTGAATGGCTCACCAACTAGGGTGCCTGTCACCGTATTTAAAGGTAGAAAATACAACTTTTTTTTTTCCAAGTATAGTTGCTTTTTGGTAAAACTGAAAGTAAATCAGCTAACACTTGAAAAAATATTCTTAAAAAAGATTTACTTCAACATGATTTCAAGTATAACGTCAATATAATCTTCAACTATCAATGTTTAATGCAAAATATACTTCTAGGCATTGAAATAAACCTGAACTATGTATATCTACCTACTTCTTCTTATGGTTTATGTCTAGATGTCTTCCAAAGCCTCATCTGTTCATAGGCGAGGCTTTGAGAAGTGATCAGATCATGGACGAATACTTATCAGCTGATCAGTCCTCTGATAATTTGTAGTTATGTGTGATGTGGGAGGTGAACCCTGGTTGGCAGAGGCAGAGGGCCCGGGTGTCACTCTCTCCTTGTCTCTGCCTGGATCTTCCTCTTTGCTCCTAGCCACACCATTCTGCCTTGAGGCCAGCCAGGTAGGGACTGCAACCCTGCTTAACTATGCTCAATAAGAAAACTTTCCTCGTCTAATTTGTGGATGTTGTGTGTTGTGTTCCAGTGATGATGAAGGTAACTACAACGCTATCCTAAATCATTCTTTGAATTATAATCCTTCACTAGACAAACAATCCTGCTTCATACATCTCTCCCTTTGACAAGTCAGACCTATATGCTAGATTAATGTCAAAAGGAATTGCCTTTCCATATTTATGAGATTTTCTCAGTCATCCAAGTTTTTAAAAAACACAGCTATTAATATATAAAGGAATAAATCAGATATGCCTGTTTAAACAGCAGATGGTTATCTGATTGAGAAACACAATATATAAAGAGGAAACTAAAAGGCAATAGGAAGTAGGGAGGTAGATTTTTTTTTCAAATGGGATTTAGATCAAGAGATGGTAAGAAAAAGAAAGAAAGAAAATATTTTTAAAAATTGAGCCAGATGTGGTAGCACACACCTGTAATCCCAGCACAAAGAAAAGAATTGTGATCTGCTGTGTATGTCCCAGTTCCCTACCAGGAATGAAATCAATATGCAATATTTTAATAAGAATAGGGGTGAGGAGGATGAAAGAATTCTGCAAGGTAGCATACAGAGTGATAGCCTTTTAAATTTGGTCTTTTGTATCGTTTTCCAGTCTCCCACCCTGTACCTAGATTTTCCCCATTTAAAACAATAGAAATCTATGCCTCACCTGGACTTCTGATGAAAGAATATTTCATCATTATTATTAACTTCTGATTTCTTCAGAGCTTGCTTCTCAATTTTTAAAAATTCTTTTGTTTCCTGGTTGATAGGATTCACAGTCACTTCCCTGGGTCTGTTACAACTTTGAGTTTTATTTCTTCCTTTGAGTTCTTACACTAGGGAGACAATATGATATTTACACATGTGGGTCTGGTTTATTTCCCTTATGTGTGTAGCCTCAAGTTAAATGGAAAGAAACAGAACTAGAGAGGCTGACAGGATAGCTCGGTTGTCTAAAGTGCCTGCTTGAACAAACTCAGTCAGGCACAGGGGACCATGGGTTGATCCCGAGGACCGCATACCGCACCAGACCTGCCCTTGAAAAACAAAAGAAAAAACAGAACAGAACTTAAGTAAAAGTCGGGAAATACAGTAGGGGCAAAATCATACATGTGTATATACAAAATGGATAAGACAATAGTCCTACGAATTTCCATCAGGTTTTTGAAAATAGCAGCTAATTGGTAGAATTCTCACCATGACTAACTCTGTATGTTGATATCTGTGAACTAAGCAACTACATTGAGGACAGCAATGTTTAATGCCAAATCCATGCTTGAAATGCCTGTCATCTTGGTCTTCAAAATTTATACCATTTCTAATGTCATATCAATTACTACTATACCCTTTTTAAAGTATTTTTAAAAGGTAATAAAAGAAAGTGAGAGACAAGAACAAAAATTTAAGATTTCTTGGAAGCATGTCATAATATTCAATCAAATGTCCCATCTTGCATAAATATACCTGTTAATCTGGGCAACAGATTTGATGATGAAAATAGATAACATAACAATCACTGTTGGTCAGATATTCTTGCTTTGAAAATCTGTAATGTGTATATTGCTGTATGTCATCCTGTTTCTGTCTTTGTTTTTGTTTTTGTTTTTTGCTCTTATTTTTACTCTTCAGAATCAAAGAAGATTATTTTTTTAAAAAAAGCAAAAGGACTGGCAAGGGCCTTGATATTGCCAGTCTTTTATAGATAGATAGATAGATAGATAGATAGATAGATAGATAGATAGATAGATAGACAGACAGATATAGATATGCTGTAGTAGTTGAGAGAAAGCTTAATATGGTGCATATTATATTTCTTGAAATGGACCTTTATAATTTTCGTATTGAGTAAAAGCTTCATGAGTTATCATTGAGTTGAATTAGGCAAATAACCAAATGCTTATAGTGCAACTGAATGAACTTTCCAAACGAAGTAAAAATGTCTTCAATATAAACTAAAAAAAAAAAATCCATGTTTACATTAGTCTGTAATTTACAGATAACTATATTTCTTTTCTACTGTACTGTAACACTTTAGAATAAACTAAGGCACTCTTCTAAGAGGTTTCCTACCAAAAATAGAAGGTATTTAAAAATATGCTTAATCTTTATATATTCTAAATATTAGCCTTCTGAGAATTAGCTGGCCAAAATATTTCCCTATCTGTGTATTATCTCATCACTCTTTATTATTTCTTATACAACCAAGGTTCTGTTTAGAAAGTCTTTGCCTGTGCCATACTTCAAGAATTTCACCTGTTTTGTCTTCCAGAGCTTGTTTCTGTTTTAACATTCACATCTTTGATCCATTTTGATGTTCATTCACTGCATGGTGAGAGACATGGATTTAGAGTCAACCTTCTATACCTGATAGTTTGTTTTCCCAACACTATCTATTTAAAAAGTGATCTTCTCCTCCAGCACACACTTAGCCAAAGATCGAACAGTTGAATGCACTTGGGTTGGATGAAGAAACTTCTTCATCCTTGATTCTATTCCATGAATCAAAGCATCATAAAGTGATAACAAATGCTTGCTATCTGGAAGGAGTATTTTCCTCTCAAATATAGAAACAATAAATTCAATCGTCTTGGAATTATAGACACAAAACTCAGCAGTGCTGTTGCCCTCGAAAGATCAGCTAAGAAAGCACTGAAGTTTTGTCTTGAAAGAATGACTAAGAAATTACACCAGAAACAATGTACATCATGATAAAATATTTGGAACTTAAGGGGGGAAATGTTCACAATTTTTGAAACATAAAGAATTCTTACAAAACCAAAAAGAAAAACATCTATCCAAAATAACAGGAAAATGATAAAGTAAAAAAATATAACTGCCTAATACTCACATTAAAAAGTACTCAAACTTATTACTAGTCAAAGGAATACAAATTAAAAAGGTTTTATTTTCAGTCTGGGAGAGATTTTAAAAAATGGAAATCATATTGTGGATATTTTTTTTCAGTTCCTATTGCTACAAACAAATTAAACTAAAAGTTGGTAGGCTAAAATAATCATTTGGCCCTACTCAGATTCTATGGGTCTAGTATACAGAGAAAGTCTAATAATGCAGCTTGTTCCTGCTACAAAAAATCTAGGGCCTCATCTGGAAAGATTCAAAAAGTGGAGAGTCCACCTGAGCTGTGGGCCAGAATCACCTGAGGGTGTCCCCATTCACTTGTCTATGGCATGATCCTGACCACTGGCTGGGAACTCGTTTTGGCTGTGAGCCACAACACCCATGCATGTCCTCCCCCATAGCCTAGTGTATGACCCTCACCCCCAAAGTCTCATGTATCATAGATGGAGCCTTTGGGAGGCGCCTTGATCTAAGTGTGTGATGCTGGGATTTAAAATGTGCTTCTAGGGATAGGCACGTAGTTCAGCAACACAAGCACCTGCCTGGCAAGTACAAGCCTGAGTCCAACTCCCACTATCTCCCCACACATGCATACTCATACAAATGTGATGTAGGCCTGATCCCCAGTGTGTTTCTAGGATTAAAGGTGTCCTGCCTTGGATATGAAAGCGACATGCCCTAACAGCATATAGCCTGGATAAAGGATACAAAGTGGGCTGCCGTTGGGCCTGCATGTCACTTGGCAATTGCTGCTTTTGTAGACTTCTGCTGCCCTGAACTGTTTCTTCTCTATGCTGCCCTGTGCCCATTGATTATAGACTGAAATCTCTATAAATTGTGAGCTAAATAAGCCACTCCTCCTTTAGCTTGGGAGTTCACTATTTTGTCTGAACAATAAAACAATAAGTAAGACACTAGGCATCAAGAGCTCTCTCTTTACATGACCTCCAAAATCAAGGGTTGCAAGGGAAGCAGATCTGAGCCACAGCCTACCCCAGGGAATCTCATATCATCAACTTTGCTGAAGTCACTAATCTTCAGAGGAAGGGATCACACTACACCCTATGCTCTGGCATTAAAGTCATCTAAGAGTTCTCAATGTACTTATAATTAATGTAAAATCACAGAGAAAGGGTACTAAACTCACACTGCGTGATGACGGTATAGCATGGGAAATATTGTTTCAGCCATCTTCACACCACACAATCTGCCACAGAAGTCCTGGAAGAAAATACACACACTCATAAAGTGCAATGTATAAATGAGTGATTCTGAAGGCTAACCTGCCAATGTAAGCTAGAAGTGTTAAATAAGTCTGGCCTTTATTTTCATAAAAATCGTACTGTATCAATTCATAATATTTTAAACATAAATAATTAGTTCTGTGGCACATTATTTAATGTAGAATGTCTCTTATAAATTTTTTGTTGAACGAGTTCAAGACACCATGTAAAAATTCATTTACCAAATAATTACAGTATTCCTATTAAGCACCAGAAGATATGTGAGATGTTTACCAAACTGGATACTATTGCTTTTTGTGTGAATTTAAAATCTACTGAAGAGAAGATGTTATATGAATAGTTATATATGTTTAATTAGAACCTTACAAAGTGCTCTTAAAACAATGTTTAGGAAAATGTGAGAGAATTTTCGGGCGGAATTAACTTATTTGCAGGATCAAGAAGTCAACACATAAGTGAAGAACTAAAAAATAACCAGAGCTGAACCATTTGGAGAATGGGGATATGTTCCTGGAAGTGGGGAAATTCATATCAGAGTCCTGAATTACCACCTAGAGCAGCCTATGGGACAAAGCACAAGACCATTGTTTGCCTGTGGTACTAAGTGAGTGGTCAAAGATGCAAGAGGTGCTCCTTAACTAAGAACTAAACCTAACATCTCTGAATAAATGAAGAGGTCAAAGAACACTGATGAGAGTATCCTATATTATAAAATTAATGCCCATGTTCCATTAGCTCTAGAAGCACCATTATCAGGAGCATGCATGACCATGATCTCCATTGCCAAAGTTGGAACAACTGATCAAGCACAAAAATTTTGTAATGGATTATAGCTCAAAGAATAAATAAACATGCATAATCTAAACTGATATAATATGGTTGAATAAATGAGGGATAAGAGAGGCAAACATTTCTTGTAGAATTTCACATAATTCATACAGAGAATGTGCCCCTCTAGAAAATGCATGTTCTTAACCTTTTTCTCCCACCTATATCTCCCTGCCTTCCTAAAGCCAGATTTGTGAATTTAGTTTTGAGAAGCAAAATTTGATAAAAGAAAGGAGTGTTCTTTTTACAGTGAAAAACCTAATAACTTCTACCTTGACTGGGTTATCAAAATTAACTTGATTAGGCATATTGGTACCATTTATTTGACTATTTAATTAACTTATTTATTTCATTTTATGTATTTGGTATAGGATCTCACTGTGCAGCTCAGACTCATAGTGATCCTCCTGTCTCAGCCTTCACAGCACTGAGACTGCAGCATGCACCACCCTGCCCAAACTCTGTTACCAGCTCAACGAGCCCTGAAGGCAGGGCTGGTGCAGCATGCAAGACCAAGAATCAAACCCTGGTGCCTGTGCTTGCCAAAACAGGTACTTAGCCTGCCACAATATCGTGTCAGCCTGGTACCGTTTATTTCTAATGAGATGAGGAATTATTCAATTCAATTCCTAATGCCCTAGTTTTAGTATTACTAGGAAGGGGGAAAAATCAGATAGACCTAAGTTGAAAAGGATTCCACAAACTATGTGACTTTTACTTTTCAAAACAGTCAAGGCTATGAAAAGCAAAGAAAAAGACTACAAGACTGAACACAATCGGGTATCCTAGATTTTGAAGTCGAAAAATTTAAAAAAGAATATCAGATGAAAATCAAATAAGGTTTACAAGTTATATAATAGTAACATACAAACATAGGGTTCTTAGTTTTGACATATGGGCCATAGTTTTATGAACTATTAATAGTAGGGGAAGCTGGGTAAGGAACATACCGGAGAATGTATGTATTATCTTTGAAATTTTCACAATTATTCCAAAATTAGAAGTTGATTTGGAGGAATACTCTACTATGGTGGAACAAACAGAACTAATACCACTCAAAGAATTCTGAACTACTGGAGGAGGAGCTGAGTCCCCCTTGTGGTGGTTCCCTCCCACACTTTATTCTCTGTCAACATTTCTATGCTGCTTCCTTATTTATGTTTGCCTGGTATTTGTGATTTTCTTTTTCAAGGCTAGGAATTCCTGTAATCAAAATGAATGAATTCATATGGTTTAATTTGTAAAGTATTATTGGTCGAATATATTATGGTGGAGTCGTAAAATAGAAACAGGTATAAATATTGAAAATTATATTACAAAACCATGTACACTGCCAGTGAAAGTTTTATATACTATTATTGAGAGATCCTCTTTTGGATATTTTGGAATAGGAGAATATTGTCTACTGTCATGGGAATTGTTATAATTGAAATAAATATTTTTGCTCCTAATTCCATTATTAACTTTTTGGTTAACTTGTGGCAATGATTTTCATGGAGACCCTTTGCACTGAGTCAAATTTACCTGGGTGTAGGCCTTAAGCATTTTACATAGTATCATTAGGGCCTCAACCCCAGTATCTCCTTCAGAGAGAGAGAACTTCATGAGCACCCTATCAAAATAGTGTCTAACTGCTCTGTTTCCCTTTCTTCCAGTATTCTCATTTCTGATCAACATCTTAAATTTTAGGATTTAAGTTTATCACTTGGTTATTGCTTGTCTCTTCCGTCTAGAATACAAACTCCATAAAAACATAGACTCTGTTTCCTGCTTAGCTATTTTTCCCCACAGGGGCCAACACATGGGAATGTCTTGTACAAAACCACAAAATCAAACCTTGGCTGTCTACATGGCTTTGGGTCCTCTACAGAGATGTGACAGTTGAGGGTTGAAGCCTGGAGAACACAGGATATCACCTAGGCAAAGAATAACTAGAAGGACTAAACACTAAATCTTGGACATAGCCATCAGTAAAGACAATGTGGCAGCAGAGGACTGAGAGAAGAAGATGGAAACAGAGAGTAGAGAGACAAAAAGCAGTCCAAGGTAGTGTCGTAATGGTTAACATAGGGAGAATTGTGGGAAGCAGGGCCAATGACCTACAGCAGCACTAAAGATTGAAGCGATGAAAGAACACTGATTTTGATGACTCAGCTCTGATCTCTGACAAGCACAATTTGCTTGTCCGCAAAATAAAGAATGCAGCCCCCATCCCAAAATCTGCCACCTCTTTGTGTTTCCTCACGATAACATTTTGGCAATATTTGGTTAACGGGGCAGGACTGCTAACAGATCATTCTACTTCCACTGAAGCAAGCAACTAAGTAAATGCCTAAAGAAATTCCAAAAAGGAGTCACAAAGAGCTTAGAGTGTATTTGAAGTGTTTTCACAAACAATTGCTTTTAGAACAAAAAGGCAAAAGTATTATTCAGTAGATGACAGGATGAAGGTAATAAACTACTACCTCTGACTGCTGCAGCACATATCTAGCCACAAAGTTATGGACCAGTTCTCGCCAGGAAACAGTAAAAAGATGTATCATGGTTTTCTCAGGATAGGCAACCGAAACATAAGACAAAAGATTTGCAGAATATATGCCAGATTTATCTTTTTTCTCTTTAGAATAAAAAGTGAATATATGCTACAATGGTAACCGGGATGCCCTGAGTTGTCAACTTATGATTAATATATTTTCTCCTTTATGTTGTTCTACATGGTCTAACTTTTCCAAAATTTATATTCACTATTTCTTTAAAATCTTTATGTGTTTGACCTATTCAACCAATTAGTAAAAAGATAGCAGAATAAATAAAAAACATTGTATGTTATGCAAGACACTCATCTTCACTTTCTAATATTTATTTCACAGCAGCAGATAAGACAACCAAGGAAACTAACATTCTCTGTAGAAGTCTTGTGACAGAGTAAACTTTCTTTTCTTCCTCTTCCTCTTCCTCTTCCTCTTCCTCCTCCTCTTCTTCTTCTTCCTCTTCTTCTTCTTCTTATGCTTCTGCTTCTTTTGCTGCTTCTTCTGCTTCTTCTTGACTTTATATCATCAAACTCATCATAGTATGCCCTTATTTTCAAATCAATTTGAGTCAATAGTCACATAATTTACGATAGGCATTTAAAACTCTGATTTCTATAGGTTCGCCTACTTTTGGATAAGATGGCTTTCACGTTCATTCACTTAAATACACAGTAGGACAATATCAAACATTTTAGAAAGTGCCATGAAATGAGAAACGTCCATATAAATTAAAAATATTAATAACAAAAGTAGGGCAGAGGATGATTATTTTTAGTCAAGAACTAAAGCAGCCGAGCTGGGGAAAGAGAGCCTATAAAAAAGGCAAAGCACTGGCTCCGAGGAGCTGTGTAGAACCACCCTGCTTACTTACTCTATTTGGTTCAGTTTCTGCTTACTTCCAACTCACTTCAGAAGGTCACACTGGGTGGCCCCTGCATCCCACTGCTCAGATCAGAGCCTTGCTGTTTTTTAATGTATGTCTTAAATCATGAAATAAATCTAAAAAAAAAATGAGTTTTCTATATTTCAGAGGAAATTTTTATTTACTCTTTCCAAATCTTTTGAAGAAATTCTTTCACATATGAAACTGTACTAAGAAGAAGAAAAAATAATTCTAAGCACAAATATCAGGAGGCAGTTATGAGAAGCCCAGATGACATTAGCTCCCTAAAGACTATGCAGTAACCGTCGGCTCCACATGTCATTCCTTGTGCATCATTTCTCATTATTGCTCCTCTCACATGAAGGCACCATCTGTTCTTATTCTTAATTTTCATTATCACACACCCATAGCTTTCCTCTGACTGTTCAGTGTTTTCAGTCCTACCACTGCACACCCCAATGCTCCATCCCCCAGTTAACTGGAAGCCTTAACCTGACTCCTCCTCGGGTCTCCTTTCTTTGAAGCACTATCTCATTCACAAAATGACTGGTAACATTTCAGGCTGGCATGTTGAAGGCACTTAAACAATGCATGAGCCTTGACACCGAAGACCAGACTCTACCATCAGGCCTGATACCTGATACACTGACTCACACAGCAAAAATAAAATGCCACAGAATACATATTACAGCTTTTAACACTACCAAACATAGCAACACAAAGACCAAATTCTAACTGGACTTCTGACTAGGTTTATTCCTGAACACCTACCTGGGGCAAGTCATGTGTTCATTTGAGCTGTCCACACAGAGATAGGTATATCTTTCCTATGTGGGAAAACCCAAAGAATGAAATCAGTAAGGTTGGATTTGAAACACGCTTGGTCCACTCTACTCTTTAATTCCAAGATATTTCATACTGTTGAAAAGTTAGAGTTTGAATATTTGCAATCACCCTGAAAAGAATTTTAGTATAATCAACTTTTAGGAATCTGCTAGGGCTGGATCTATCAAAAGGTACAGTGATGCCCCTTTTAGAAAGACATAACTCTCTAACAGCCTGACAGATCCCCCCAAATAAACTCCACTGTGAGGCCCATTCTTCCTTCCACTTTGTCTGAGATCTCTCAATAGGAATTACTTTTTGATTTACACAGTAGGCCTCAATGGGTCACTAAAAAAAGAAAAAAAAAAACACAAAAATGTAGAAATGACTCATACAATAAGAGTTACCTATCATAAATTATGCTGTTATTACCATAGGTATGCCTGTGTCACTGCAATGTGATAACTTTAATTCTTTTGCAAAGATACCCACAAGAGATATAGCTAGATCAGATGGAAATTTAATTTTTGTTTTGTTTAAATTTTTGTTTTTCTCAGTTTGCAGGTCCAGTCTGGCTTCAAACTCATCGCAGTCCTCATGCCTAAGCCTTCTTAGTGTTGCAGCTACAGGCATGTACCATCTATTTTTGGTTTGGGGGGGGAACACCACACCACACTGATTTCCATAGATGCTATACTAGTTCATATTTAATCAACAATGTAGAAGTGTTCATTTTTCCCACCACGACTTCACCAGCATTTGTTATTTCTTGAATCATTCAACACTAAATTCTCTTAGTTTATTCACTGCTGAGACAAAAATACACAACACTCAAAATTAAAAGAGGAAAAGTTTATTGTAGCTCAAAGGTTTTAATGTATAATTGGCTGGTTCCAAGGCAGTGTGGCACAGCAGAGGGGCATCACAGAGCAGGCAGGAGACAGCAGCAGACAACCACCAAGTGACTGGCAATAGATTTTTTCTATCCTTTTATACTATATCTAGTTATCCACCCTTAGAGTGAACTAATCTATTAATCACACACCCTTGATTCCAACATCACACATTCAACACCTAGCTACTTCCCAAAAGCCTGACTTATCACTGCATGAGGCTTTGGGGATACATCTAGATACAAGCCATAAAATTTGCATTCTTGCTAAAGTAAAATGGATTCTCATGTTGCTTGATTTGCATTTTTATTTTTTTATTTTTTTAAATTTTTAATAATTTTATTACTTTTAATGAGAAATGACAATGAGGGGCTGAGGAGATAGCTCCAGGTACAAATGCCTGCCTGTCAAGGGCAAGATCATGAGTTTGAACCCCAGTCCTGCAAAAGAAAGAAAGAAAGAAAGAAAGAAAGAAAGAAAGAAAGAAAGAAAGAAAGAAAGAAAGAAAGAAAGAAAGAAAGGAAGGAAGGAAGGAAGGAAGGAAGGAAGGAAGGAAGAACAATGAGGCAGTTTCACACACGTTAATAGGATAGCCACAATAATTAATACAATGCATATGGTTGTCTTCATAGTAGTTGATCAGAGTATAAGATGCACACATGACAACTTTTCTAAAACATTATTGGTACAGATATTTCTTCTCATTGAGCTAAGAGAAAGTAATTGTATGCACAGGTCACTGGCATTGTCAGAAGTTATTGACTAGAGCCTTTACAGCTCAGCATGCTTATTTGGCTTCACTTTTTATGCCTTATGGTTAAACCTTTCTCCTGGATGATTAAGGCAGTTATTCCTTTACTTCAGCCACTATTAATTCAGAGATGTCTTTTTGCAAACTTCAGAGTTTATTTCTGATGTGAGTTCCTCTATATGTTTCTGCACTTGTTTCTCTATTTCACATGTTATTAATTCAGAGATTTCCGCTGTGTGATTCCCATTTTCTTCTATGCTAGTTTCTCCTACATTTGTTCTGGGTGGGCTCAGGGCCTGAGATTGCATCTTGCTCCTTCTCGTTGTAATTTTGTATAGCACTATCCTCTGACCTCTGGTGTAGAACTTTGGTGAAGTTATGTCATTGGCACCTATTGAAACTTGGGTCTGGATCTACCAAGTTTGATCTTGTCCAGATGTGCCTGGCTGGGTCTGGCTGATGTGCTCAACTTCTTCCTGCTGTAGTTCATGGAAATGAGCCTGCTGTGCTCCTCTGGAGAGATGTTCAACTCCTGGATTAGCTGGGAGGGTCTGACCCCTAGCCTTTCTGTAGAGAATTTTACTGCAGATGCTCTAGCTGGGTTCTGGGTGGGAAAGAAGTTCCAGTGGTTCAGAGGTGCAGACTGAATGTTCCTACCTATGTGCACACCAGTCCCAGATTGTGGGAGGGTTAAAAAGTTCTGGTGGCATAGGGGCTATGGTCCGAGAGTGCCTACTTGTGTGTCCCTGCATTTTCCTAGTGACCAAAGATACTGAACATTTTTTTTTTTTTTTGATTGATCATTTGTATTGTTTTTCTGAGTAGTTTTTATTTACTAAACTTGCTCATTTTTCGTTTGGTCTTATTTTAGGGGAGCATAATTTTTTTAGTTCTTCATGTATTTGGGACATTATCCCTTAATTTGAAGAATAGCTGGGCTGGGCATGATAGCACATGCCTCTAACCCCAGCACTTGGGAGACTGAGGCAGGAAGATTAGTGTGAGTTCGAGACCATCCTGGGCTACAAAAGTGAACTCAAAGCCAGCCTGAACTGCATAATGAGATCCTGTCTCAAAAAAAAAAAAAGAAAAAAAGAAAAAAGAAATAACAACAAAAAAAAATAGCTGGCATACTTTTTTTTGAACTCTGTATGCTGTATCTCCATTCTGTTTATTTTCTTTGATATGCAGAAGTTTTAATTTGCTATAACCCCATTCATTGATTCTTGATGCCATTTATTCTGCAAGTAGGATTCTTTTCAGAAAGTTCTCCTTCAGTATGTGTATGCCTTCAAGACTTTTACCTATTTTAGCATCCAGCAGATTCATTGTTTCCATTTTTATGCCTAAGTCTTGATCCACCTTTATTTTATTTTAGTATAAGGTGAGAGATAATGGCTCTAGATTCCATCTTCTGCATTTGGATAAATATCATTTGTTAAAGAGGCTATCCTTTGTCCTCTCTATATTATTAGTTCTTTTGTCAAAAATCAGATGGTTGGAGTTGTTGCGCCATGACTTACTGCATCCCTTTGCTCACAATTTGTTTTGTGTATCAGTAACATGCTGTTTTCATTTCTGTAGCTTTACAGTATAACTTTATGTCCAGGATTAGATGGCCTTGAACTTTGTTCTTGCTTTTCAAACTCTTCCATGGAATTTAAAGTGATGAAATATTGCTAAACCCATTCTGTGAAGCTAGAATTACCTTGAGTCTAAAAAGAGACAACACACAAGGAAAATCACAGGCCAGTGTTTTAGTGAACATAGATGCAAAAAGTTTCAACAAGATTGCTGCAAACAGAATGCACCAAATCACTAAGAAAGACCATATATCGTGACCAAGTAAGTTTCATCCAAGGAATGCAAGGACGGCTCAAAATACATACATCAATAAATTTAATATGTCACATAAACAGAAGAATAAAATTTATGACATATGTAGAAAAAAGTCTGTGATGAAATTCAAGACCAGTTAATGATATTTTCATACCAATAAAAATGGATATAGGAGGATCTGACCTTAAAATTATAAGTCACTCATAAAAATCTAACTGCCAACATTGTAGCGGTTCTCAACCTATGGGTCGTGACCCCGGCGGAGGTCGAACGACCAAAACACAGGGGTCGCCTAAAGTCATCAGAAATCATAACTGTAGCAAAATTACAGTTTTGAAGTAGCCACCAAAATTATTTTTTGGTTTGGGATCACCGCAACATGAGGAACTGTATTGCGGGGTCACAGCATTAGAAAGGTTGAGAACCACTGCGTGGGAACAAACTGAAATTGTTCCCTCCAATATTAGGAGCAAGATAAGAGGATTTATCCACATCACTTTTCAAAATACTATTTGAGGGCCCAGGAAGATAGCTTGACAGTGTAAGCACCTGCCTAGCAAGCACAGATCCGCAAGACACACACTGTGCCACCCTGCCCCATGCTGAACCAGCCATTGAAACTAAGCATGGTGGTGCATGCCTGTAATGTCAGTTCTTGGAAGACTGAGACAGGAGGATCACTATGAGTATGAACTGTGTAGTGAGAACCTGTACCAATAAATAAGTAATTAAAGAAAGAAATTTTTTTAAAGAGTAAAAATAGCAGAAACAAAGATCTGAAAAAAAAAAAAAAAAAAAAAAAAAAAAAAAAAAA
>PVJA010025332.1:0-30967 GCA_004027025.1 Myocastor coypus
AAAAAAAAAAAAAAAGGGGCTGGAGAGAGAGCTCCATGGCACAGGTGCCTGCCTGGCAAGTGCAAAGTCATGAGTTTGAACCCTGGTTCCACAAAAAAAAAAAGATTAAAAAAATATATATAACAATACAGAAACCAATTTTCAAGGGCTGGCCTGATAGCTCAGTGAACTAAAGCACCTGCTTAGGCAGAGTGCAGCAGCCACGGTTTGATCCCTGGCATGCTGTGCCAGCCCTGCCCACGGGGCACACTGAGACAGTGATTGAGACTGGGCATGGTGGCATACACACCTGTAATCCCAGCTCTTGGGAGGCTGAAAACAGGAAAATCACTACGAGAACAATCTACATGGTGGGATCCTATACATTCTGTAGACCCTGTCCTAAATACAGGAAAAAAAAACATCAAATTTCATAAAATGTATGTATGTATGTCTGAGCATGTATGTGTACTATGTATACTTGTACATAGGTGCTACATATGGATGTGTACTTATTTATATGGATATATAATATGTGTATATGTTGGCTGTAACTCTCTAAAGTGATTTTAAAATCATTAATGGGCTATTACTACAATTTGAAAACTATCTTATCACTACCTAGTTTTTGACATTAAGCATAAAAACCTGTCTTAAAGGAATGTTTATAAATACATACAAGGAACCACATGGAAGAGTGTCCACTAGAACATGAACACACACACACACACACACACACACACAGTTTATGGCAGCAAAAGAAAGAGACTCAGATTTCTTCAACTGTATCTGAGCTCAGTGTGGTTGCACATACTTGTTACCCCAGCTATATGGTGAAGTCAAGGCCAGCCTCTACTACATAGTGAGACCCTGCCTTAAAAAAAAAAAAAAAAACACTAAAAAACTATCTATAATAATACAGCTCTTTTAAAAAATACAAAGCAAACATGCCAAAATATTTGATAAAGCTTTCAAAGATATTCTACATATTTTCTGTTTGTAAGAAGGAAACAGCACAGGAACTCTTTAGATGAGGTTCTGCTAAGCAGCCCTGGCTGGACTCCAACTCTTGGTCCCCTAGCCTCAGCCTCTGAACACAAGGCCTATAGGTACATACAGTGTCATCAAGCCCAGGACAACACAGGAACTTATGGGAAAACAAAGCCAACTACTGCCAAGAAACCTTACAGAGGAAAAAAGGGAAGTAAAGCACCAATAGTTTTTTCTGTTTTTACATTGAGAAATAAACTTAGTGGCAAGCAGTATTAAAGAGTAACTAGATGACTGTTAGTAATTTGATATACTAAATGAAAACAGATAGGAGCCACACATTTTATTTTACTTATACCCTTTTAAAAAGTCTTGACTAGATTTCTACTTCACTCAAATAAATGATTAATAAACTAAAATTATGACAAATTTACTTAAACTTATTGCAGAAAATCTTAATGTCACATCTTACCTATCTAACCACCCATGTACCTATCCTTCAACACTACCTGAAAGCTCTTATAAGCAGAAATACCACGAGAATCAGCTCCTCAACTAAGAAATACATATTTCATATTATCAACTCCAAAACTGTAATTTTCAGTAGATCCTGACTGAAGCTTAAGAATCCATGTTTTTAAAAAGCTGCAAGGGTGATTCTGGTATTTCTGGTCAGTCCCACAGCTCTATTAATATCTACACTGTATGGAAGTAATATTATAGGTACTAAAAGAAAAAACTATGCCATCTATCCACAAGGACTGTGAGGTCTGGCAGTGAGGTGGAGATTAGGGCACAGCAAAGCAGCTGCATAACCAGGTGAGACCCATCAGCTGCGGAGACTTGTGAACCAGAGATGGGCACAAAGCACAGCTCCAGAGCCCACGCCTAACCCCATCAGGCATGGTGCAATCAATCCTTGGGGTGTAGTGTCTCCATAAGAACACAATGAGCCCTCCTCCTTCTCCACGTGGCATCAAGTGGGTTTTTGCTGGGCTGGTTTTAATATGATGAATCTGGTGGCTGCTGGGAGACTTTTCCTCAGTTGCCCTCCCTCTGCAGCGTACACAGCTTTGCCTGCTTTAACTGGCCCACACTCACTCAGCACAACCCTCCTTTTCAGAGCACCTTTTCTCCCCAAGCCCTTCCTTTTCTTCTTCCTTTTCCCTAAATAAACTTTCCATGTTATTGTTTGTTCCACCAAATTCTTCGAGTGGGGCAGTAAGAGCTTGCCCAGAAAGGACTGATGGTCACAATACCTGGTCACACAGTGAGAGAATATGTGCAGAGATGGCTACAATGCACTGTACAAAGAAACTAGTGCTATTGAGGAAAGGGCAGAGCCACCCCACCTTGCTAGTCCCTAGACCCTTCCAGCCAGCCCCAAGTGGTGACCTGGCCATCTATGTCCTCCTTGGAGGGGAACAATAGCTCAGCTAGTGTTGAGAAGCCCAGTAATGTTGAGGAGGTAGAAGAGGCAAAGGAAAATGCTCACAGGTGGCCCTGGGTGTGGAACAGTGTGCTAGTTCTGCAGCTTCTAGAGAAAGGCCTGGCCTGCAGCGTCAACATCTCTGTGCCGGGTTTCCTGTGCCAGCTCTCAAGGTGGGGTGCTGCAGGGTAGCTAGGAATTTGCTCTGCATTCCAAGCTCTTCTCCAGAGAACTTTTTCTGAAGAGAAAAAGTCATAGGAAGCCTTACTACATTGTCTAACCCAAGTGTTAAGAAAAAAGGACCAAAAAGTTAACACTAATTTATAATTTAAAAGTAAAAACGATAGAGCAAACTAGATAGCTCAGCAGATTAAAGCACCTGCATAGGCAGAAGCAGGGACCAGGGTGAACCCTGTGTGCTGCACTGAGCCCAGCCCACCCCTGGGGCACACAGAGTCTATGCATGGTGGTGCATGCCTATAATCCCAGTGCTTGGGAACCTGAAGACAGGAGGATCACTAAGAGGCTGATCTGTGTAGTGAGACTCTGTAGACCACATTAAAAAAAAAGGATTGCTTTTTGTGTTCTCAATTTACTCAGAGCCCAGAGGCAGAAGAGAATCTGAATGGTACCCCAAAGTCCAGCAAGCGCCATCATTAAAAAACAGAGACACAAGACTTCTGGCTTGAAATGCAAATACATGGAGAAGCTGCTCTAGATAAAAGTGTGTTCTCTAAGCAAGAGAAAGAAAGCAACAGTCCAGAGTACGCTGGGCCAGGCAAAGGAGCAGCACCAACAGAATCAGAAAGTAAAACTTACTGAACACCTGAAATTGATTACACAACTAAAACCTTCCGGATAAAACTTCAGTTCAGGAAGAGATTTTGCTCCATTTAGCTACAGTGTGTGTGAAACAGGAAAAAAATAAATAAAAAGACAGGAAAGTTGGTCTCCTCAATGGGAGTGGCAAATGGAGAGTTGTATGCCAAGGAGGCATACTCTGGGACAGGAGCAGAAACAGTGAAGAGCAGGGCTACAGAAGCACAGCAGGAGGCCTGGGCACCGAGCACAGAGCAACACCAGGCACGTAGCCAAGGGACAGTGACTGAGCAGCCCAGGAGGCAGGATAGACAGAGGCTGCTAAGGAATGGGATGTCTGGCCAGAGAGAACAGACCACTTTCATACCAGGTTGGTTTCTTCCATGTATGGCAAGAGCAGAGATCAAGGGAAGTCAACACTCTTACCTATGTCTAGAATAATCACTCTGTAAACCTTCCAGATGTTACCTATCTTTCTAACACAGAGGAAAAGCAGATTTAACAGCAATGTTTATTTTTTCTTTTTCTTTTTTTTTTTTAAGAATTGTAGTTTCTTTTTTGTTGTTTTTTTGGCAGGACCAGGAAATGAACGCAGGTCTTTGCGTTTCCCAGGCAAGCACTTATTCTACTGAGCTATCTCCCCAGCCCCAGCAATGTTTATTTTTTCAAATAAATAACCACAGTCAAAATATATATGTCAATCAATGTAAATATATTTTACTACTGCGAATCAAATGAGAAAAATCAAATGAATTCCCAGGATAAAAATGACGCTGTGTGGAGGACAGGACAGAACAGCGGTACTGTAGAGACGTCAGGAACAGGGCACCTCCACCCAGCCTAAGTCTCAGAGAGCAGACGCCAGATGGAAATGTGCCGCCCTCTGGTGATGCCAATGCCTCACCTCACACCAAGCCTTCTCAGCAGCCAGTCAGGAAAGCTCATTACTAGAAAGCTAATTCAAGTCTTCCTTTACTTGTTTTTTTTTTTTTTTTTTTCTTTTTTGAGACAGGGTCTCGCTATGCAGTTGAGGCTGGCCTTGAGCTCACTTTTGTAGCCCAGGCTGGTCTTGAACTCACACCGATCCTCCTGCCTCAGCCTCCCGAGTGCTGGGATTACAGGCATGCGCCACCACGCCCGGCTTCTTGTGATGGACTATAATAACAGAAATGGAACAAATAACTACTGGGTAAGCCAGGAGGAAAGTTCTGGTGCGCAGAGCTTAGAAATATATCTAACATTCAGAATGGTTAAGGAAATGTCAGCAAAGGACAGGGTAACAAAATGAATTACAAAACATGGGATGTTCATATTTTATGGGAGGAAATCATTCCTTAAAACCTAGCTCATTAAGGTCTTGCTTTGTAGTAGCCCAAGCTGGTCCTGAACTCACTGTGTAGCCCAGTGTGGTCTCTAACTCACAGTGTTCCTCCTGCCTCAGCCTACCCTATGCTAGTAGGCCAGGCATGCGTTACCATGCCTACTTCAATACTTGGTTTAAATTCAATCCTAAACCACTTAAGGCATTAGTTAGGCTCCCTTGATTTAGCACTACTAGCTATTAGCTAGCTGCCTCTCAGAAACATGGATGTAAAAATTAATTTGCGTTCAGGGAATGAGAAAACAGAATTTTAGGTCACTTTGACTAATATCAAGTAACTACATTCTGCCGGGCGTGGTGGCACATGCCTGTAATCCCAGCACTCGGGAGGCTGAGGCAGGAGGATTGGTGCGAGTTCGAGACCAGCCTGGGCTACAAAAGTGAGCTCAAGGCTAGCCTGAGCTGCATAGTGAGACCCTGTCTCAAAAAGCCAAAAAAAAAAAAAAAAAAAAAAAGTTACTACAGTAATAGAGCTACTCTCTTGCTATCACCTGGGCCAGAGTCAGCTCTTTCAATCCAAAAATTCAAACATGGAAACCTGCAAAGCCAGAACAATCATAGGAAGGACTGAACTGCTTTGTCACTGGGAACCTCCAGGCAGCTGAGGGCCAAGGCACTGCGAGGCTGCAGGGAGAGCAAGTAGCTAGGCCAAGCAATGGCAGGTAAGTAAGACTGGGGTAGGGGCATGCACTCTCTCTCCACCTGGACTAACTAAACATCTTGGGTTGCACATGGGTCCTGTTCTAAAGTTCCTATCTATTAGCATTCCAAATGCCTCAGAAACAATTTGAAGACCCCAGAAAGGAAGCCCTCAACACAGAGGTGTTCTTATCCGGAAGCAATGGGAACCAAGGCAGAAGCTCTAGGACAGCAGTCAAGCAACCTTCACATGCCGAAAAACCCAACACAGACGCTGCCTATCTCTGAGAGGCCATAGAATAAATGCTTATTCTGGACATATGCAATAGAACCCCAGACTCACATCCCAAAATGAAGGAAGCAAGAGCTACTTGAGTTCCTCAACATGAGGCTGAAGAAGACTACAAGCAGTTGGGGCAAAGCACTCCTCGAGGAAGACATGGGAAACCTCGAGCCTCCTTCTGTCTCTCTCCTTCCATTTCCAACGTGTCCTCTCCTCCTCTCTATGCCTTTTCTGTCACTTTCCTATCTTTTCCATATGCCATCCATATATCTTTTAAAAACTTTCTCTGCTTCTTATTCTAATGAAAATTACAAAAGAAATTATAGAAAAATAAAGCATTTAATTATTTTCAAGACAAAGGTTTGCCATATAAGCCCAGGCTGCCCTCAAACTTACCATGAGTGATAGGTGCTAGGATTGCCAGAAACTGTATTTTTTGACATGAATATTGCCAACCATTTTTTCCCAGTCTGAAATCTCAATATATCAAATCAGTTTATCCATGCTAATATAAGTGAAACTATTAAAAATACATGTCACATAAATAATATTTGGTGACAACAATATGAAAAAGCAAAGATCCAAGTTGATGGAAAGTATGGTGAATGCAAAGGCACACTTACAAGGCCAAGGCAGGAGAACTGCCACAAGCTTAGTGCCAGCCTAAGCTACATAACAAGACCTTATCACCAAAAAAAAAAGGAAGAATTTTGTTTTGAGACAGGGTCTAGGGAAATTGGCCAGGTTGGCCTCAAATCTGTGATCCTCTTGTCTAAGCCTCCTTCATATACCTAGAATTATAGGCTGAGGCCACTATACTCAGATTTAAATTACTTTTTAATTAAAAAATATGATTTTGTCTTATATCCCTTTTTAGGGACATTTATAGAAGTTGTAGAACAATTTTATCATTCCTTCCTTTTAAGCTTCTGAAAGGGAAAGTAAACAGAATTAAGACGTCTTATGTACATACACCAACACCCCATGATGTGTAATCATTATAAACTGAACCATCTACTAATAAAAACATTATTTTTAAGGATTCCATTGGAGAAGTTTCTCAACATCCTTTTCTCTTTAAAACCAGAAACAAAAATAATGGCATAGGGCCAGTGAGATAGCTCAGCGACTAAGCATCTGCTTGGCAAGCACAGGGCCTGGGGTTCAATGCCTGGCACCACATGTTGCACCAACCCCACCCATGAGCACGCTGAGCCTGCCACTGAGACCAGGGTGGTGGTATACATCTGTAATCCCAGCACTGGGGAGGCTGCAAACAGGAGGATCACTACAAGTCTGAGCTGCATAGTGAGCAGCTGTACCAAATACATAAAAATAGCCAGGTGTGGTGGCACACACCTGTAATCCCAATACTCAGAAGCCTAAGGCAGCAAGATCACTGTGAGTCTGAAGCCAGCTTAGGCTACAGAGTGGGACCCTATCTACAAATACAGAAAGAAAAAAAAAAAAAAAAGCAGCAGCAAGGTATCTATCATATACAGGTACAAATTCCCTATAACAAGGGGCTTGCCAGTTAGCTCAGTCATTCAAGTGCCTGCTTGAGCAAACCCAGTCGTGCACAGGGGCCTGCGGTTCAACCTCCAGCTCCACATGCCGTACCAGACCCACCCTGAAGGCAGCCTGAGCAAACCAAAAAATAAAAGTCCTTCTCAAAAGTGATCATTATGTATATCTAAGCTGGGGGGGTAGCTCAGTGGTAGAGTGCTTGCCTACTATTATGTATATCTAAAATGTACTAAGAAAAATTTTTAAACTGCAAAAATAAATAAATAAAACCATCTTACCAGTATCATTGGCAAGGGAATCAGGGCCAGATCCCCCCAGCGTAGCTTCAAATTCCTCCTGGAGACGATATGCTCTTTGCAGTAGAGCTTCTAGTTTATGGATGAACTCAGTACTGATAATGTCCTACAAAGAGAAGAATGTATAGCAGCGTTAAAATTCTAAACAAAAATTGTTTATTTTTAAATAAAAGAGGGGGAGGGGCCAGGGAGATGATAGCTCTGTGACAAAGTGCCTGCCTGGCAAGTGGAAGGTTTAGAGTTCAAACTCTGATCCCACAAAAATAAAATTAAATAAATAAATAAATAAATAAATAAATGACTGGGAAAGAGAAAGAAATAAAAAACTACTATTAGGGGCAGGGCAGATAGCTCAGTGGTCTAAGTGCCTGCCAGGCAAGCACAAGGACCAGGATTCAATCCCCAGTATCACATGCCACGCCAGCTGTGATGTGCAAGCCATTGAAACTGGGCATGGGGGTGCACACCTGCAATCCCATGCTCAAGAGGCTGAGACAGGAGGATCACTATGAGTCTGAGCTGTGTAATGAGGCTCTGTACCAAATATGTAAATAAAACTTTTTAAAAAGCTACTATTAGGCAGTAGAAAAAGTATAATGGAAACCGTGAGATCTGGGATCTAGCTGTGCCTTTGGCAAAATGATCTCAGGTCTCAGAGATTCAGTTTATCTGGAAATGAAGGAGCCAGACTAGCCCAGGGCTTCCTAGAGGAAGGTCCTGGGCCATCAGTGTCACTGTCACTGGGACATATTAGAAAAGCCATTTTCTTGGGTCACCACATCCTAATGAATTACAAACTTTCATGTGAGGCCCCTACGCCATTTCAGCAGCCCTCTCGAGATTACTGTGAGGATTAGAGGTCTACCAAAATGATGGATAAGGACTAGCCCAGTTTTCCTCTCTCTGACTTCTATGAATATAACACTTAAGCAAACTCAAAGCACAGGACAGGTTTTTCAAAACTTCGTAAGATTGAGCACAATGGCACACACCTGGAACCCCAGTTACTTGGGGGACTACACAGGGAGACAGCAAGCTCACGACCAGCCTTGGCTGCAAGACCCCGTCCCCAAAATAGGGATAGGGGACTGAAGATATAGGTTAGTGATCCTTGGGCTCAATCCCAAGCACTGAAAAGAACTTTCTAGAACATATACAGTAAATTGGTAGGACGAGTAACTGAACAGAGAACATCAAATAACTCCTTCACATAGTCCACAGGGAGAAAGAAAAGTCCTCTCAAATGTCAGAGAGATCAAGGACACTACATTAACACTGAAGACAGCTCCACGCCTCCAATAAGAGCCCAGTCTCCAGGAGTCCCCTTACATCTACACTCTCCTCTGCAATGGCATCTCCTGCACCCAGTTTAATGGAGCTGCAGGCATCATCTTCAGCCTGTCTGGTGCGGAAGGTTAGAGCTTGCTCCCACCGACGCAGCGCCTCTTCAAACAATTCCATACCTATGAAGTAAAAACAAATAATAAATAAGGAAACCCAAGGCCAAAATAAAATTATCTGGAGTCTGGAATGTTTTCATATACTATCAGTAACAGCATAGTCTCCCTGTAATTTTGGCACCAAATAATTTTTCTTTGCCACAAAAAGACAAAGAAAGAATGAAAGGAAGAAAGAAAAAAGAAAAGAAAAGAAAAGAAAAGAAAAGAAAAGAAAAGAAAAGAAAAGAAAAGAAAAGAAAAGAGAAGAAAAGAAAAATCAATTGCCGGTCATGGTGGCACATGCCTGTAATCCCAGCACTTGGGAGGCTGAGGCAGGAGGATCGATGTGAGTTTGAGACCAGCCTGGGCTACAAAAGTGAGCTCAAGGCCAGCCTGAACTACACAGTGAGACCCTGTCTCAAAAAGACAAAAAGGTGTTCAAGCACACAGACAAGCAGGAATGGTGGCACACACACTCCCACCACAAGGCAGGGTGAGGCAGGATTGCTATGAATTCAAAATGAATAAAAGAATCCAGAAGACATTCTCAAAATGTTTTCAGAACATAGTACGTAAACAATATGCCTTCTGTAAAGTCACTACTTCAATTATCGGTAGACTCTAGGACCCTAAACAAAATCTTCAAATGCAATGTGGTCTTTTTTTTTTTAAGAATTTTCTATTTTATTTATTATTTTTATTCTTGTTTCAGAACCTTTGTTTATTTATTCACTCATTTTTATGGCCAGCTCAGCCCGCCCCAAGGGCAGGGCTGGCGCAGCATGTGGTGCCAGGGATTGAACCGCAGTCTCTGAAGCCGCCCAAGCTTCCCCAATCAGGCACTTTAGACCACTGAGCCATCACACCGGGCCCCTGCAATGTGGTCTTTTCTTTCTTATTCATTTTCTGTGGCCAAAACATTGCTTCTATTTTCACCCTAAAAATTTATACTTTTACAAAACAGTACCCAATGTGTAACACAAAAACTATCCTTGAATATCTGTTCTCTTGGTCTTCTAAATGTGTACCATTTCTAATGTCATATCAATTATTACTAACTCTCTTTAAAACAAAAATTTTTTGGCCGGGCGTGGTGGCTCACGCCTGTAATCCCAGCACTCGGGAGGCTGAGGCAGGAGGATTGATGCGAGTTCGAGACCAGCCTGGGCTACAGAAGTGAGCTCAGGACCAGCCTCAACTGCATAGTGAGACCCTGTCTTAAAAAAAAAAGACAAAAACATAAATAAATAAATAAAAATAAAAAAATAAAACAAAAATTTTTTAAATGTTTTTTTAAAAGAGAGACAAGGGCCCGGCGGAATGGCTCAGTGGTGTAAAGCGCCTGCTTGGAGAAGCTTGGGTGGCTTCGGGGACCGCGGTTCGATCCCGGGCACTGCATGCTGCACCAGCCCTGCCCTCGGGGCGGGCTGAGCCGGCCATGGAAATGAGTGAATAAACAAACAAAGGTTCTGAAACAGGAATAAAAGTAATAAAAAAAAAATTTAAAAAAAAAAAGAGAGACAAGAACAACAATTTAAGGTCCTTGAAAGCAAGTAATATGCAACCACATATCCAATCTTACATAACTCTATCTTAATCTGAGCCACAGACTTGACAATAAAAATAGATAATATACTAACCATTGTTAATCAGCTATTATTGGCTTGAAAATCTGTAACATATGTATTGTTGTATGTTGCCCTGTTTCTGATTTTTGTTCTTGCTTTTACATTTCAAAATAAAATTAAGAAGGGGAAAAAACAGCTGTACCTATTATTCTATTTTTAAAATGATATCCACCCTTTCTGCCTAACTCCAACGTCCTCATCAATTCTTTTCTCTACCCAACTAGTTTGGATGAGCACAGGAAGAATTATCCAACAGCAGACTTACTCAAAGCTAAAAGCTGCTTCCTTGGGAGGTATACTGTGTCATTACGAAACATGATTCAGCCTGCCACATATCATTAGTTTTACAACAGCAAGTTAAACACACATCACCAATCTTTTTAATGCCATCAATTTTGTAAAGAGAATTGCAAGAAGAGATGAGTGACTGGTATGAATGACCCACAGGGCTCTTACCCATACACTGTTTTACATTATCTAGCTGATCCTAACTCCAGTTACCAGTGTCCTATTAAGAGAGGTGTAGGGAGATTGGATATCCAGAGTAGAATGTGTAGTGAAATTCAAGACACAGATGGGGTGATGGGGCCACAAGACAACAAATGGTGGCAGCCACTAGTAGCTGGATGAGGCAAGGAATGCCTTCTCCTCTCACCTCTGTGCAAGACCACTTGGGTGACTCTCCTAGAAAGAAGAGCAATGGTCTCCATTTTGGCTGTGCATGACCCTATTCCCATGTACTGATATGTACAGAGCTGGCTAGGACTTTTCTTTATCCCTCCAATTGACTTTAAGCAATGTATATAGATCTAGCCCAGTTGCTGGTGGTAGTCTTTGAAGACAGCAGGTGTGTTTCCTAGGAAACCCCCATCTGTCATTTTTTAACATGAGCTATGTTGAGACAGGAGCCAATGCTCCACTGTCAGCTGGGATCAAGCCTGGTGATTGAGGTTATGACTTCCTGGGAGCTTGAAAACTTACACATCAGAGCTGAAGCACCAGATCCCAAAACATTAGATATTATCTCAATTGTATAATACAGATTACTCTCTGCATATTGCAGAGGTAAATGCAGGTCTCCTACCTAGCCCAGCTCACAGTACTTACCTACTTCCTGCCATTCTCAGTCATTCATTTTCAAGCCACTTGTCCTTCATGCCTGAATAAAACCCAGGTTCAGCCTTGGGTTGAGGTCTTTGTTCTAAATAGCCATCACCATGGCTGGACTTAGGACCTTTTGGCTCCCCATAAGTATAAATATATTTTAGTGTCTTTATTCTCACAGTGGAAATGGTACATTGGAATCAGCTTGACAGCATTCCAATATCTTTTCCACAAATATAAACTTCCTGGACCATGACAAGGACCAGAAAGGGTTCTCTATAACTTCCAAAGGAATAGGTAACATACACACAAGAGGTACTGACACCTGATTCTAGCTCAGTAATAAGGAGCTTAGATTTCTGGCTTCCAAACTGTGATCTAATAAATTTTGTAGCTTGAAGCCACCTTGTTTATGAGAATTTGTTATAGCACCCTAAGAAAACTAGTATGATTGATACTGTATTATGTATTATACAGCCCAACTCAACAGATATAAAAACCATTTAAAATCACAGTTGCTTTTCTTAGAATTTTTTTTTTTACTTTCAAATTAAATATGAACACAATATTCTAAAATTTTATCAGAGTTTTCCTACCCATTAAGTACAGGTTCTCAGGTGTGGTCACAGGAATATTAACAAGTTTAACATCATCTTCATCTGCTTTGTCCCAGGAGTTAGAATTGCCACAAGCACAGCTGTGACAAGAATTGACACTCTGGACCTAAAATTCAGATCGACAGATGTTATTTCAAAGTTTCTCTTAGGTAATGTGTTGTGATCTGTAATTTTACATTTACATTTATACAAATCTTATTACTAGTAAAAACAACCCATATGATTTCTATCTTACATAATCTTGATTTGATGCCTATGATCCTAAATATTCCAAGTCCTCATCTGTTCAAAAGTATACAAGTAGAACAATAATTTGAACACAAACTGATTTTGTGTCAAAAATCAGGCAAAGTAGCAGCTAGCTTATTCTGCTTTTAGAACTTTGTTCCCTGTTTTTTGTTGTTGTTGTTTCTTCAGTTCTTTAGAACAGGATCTCACTGTGTAGCCTGACTGACCTCAAATTCACAGCAATGTGACTTCCACTTCCTGACTGCCAGGATTCCAGGTGTGTGCCATCCTGCCCAGCTATGGTTTTACAACTTCTGGCCACAATGATTCTGTTAAATGGTAATTAACTGAGTCTGTCATACAAGTCCTTCCCTAGAGACACCCGCTGAGCTAGTCATTTCCATCACCTCAACACAGATGACTACAAAAACCCTACTTCTAGTTATGTTTTCTTTTGGGAAACCTAGAACTGTGTTTCATTTGCTATGGGCAATTCCACTTTGTCTTTCTGCTGGCATCTCAAAGTGACTCTGTCATAAAAGGACTTCTGCTTCTTCCCACAGGAAAATCCCTCCTCTCAAGCTTACTTAACATGACTCCCACTCCCATGTTTGTGTAAAAAAAAAAAAAAAGTCATCTTCCATAGATGTTTTCCTACATCTTTTTTATTTTATTTTTGTTTTTTGGAGACAAGGTCTAGCTATGTAGCCTAGGCTGGTCTCAATCTTGCAACCATCAGCCTCCAAGTGCTGGGATCACATGTGTGTACCACTACACCTAGCTCTTCCCTCACCCTTCAGATCCCATTACCAAGTTCTACGGATCATGTTCCATCCTTAGTATTGCTGCTATCAGGACCTTAATGTGGGCATCTATGGTACTGCCTGAGAGGGAAAAAAACAGGACACAGTGGTGCACACCTGGAATCCCAGCACTCAGGAGGCTGAGGGAGGAGGACAGCAGCCTGTGCTACACAGTGAGTTCAAGGCCAGACTGAAGTACATAGCTCGACTCTGTCTCAAACAAACAGAAACCTGCTTCAACTTTCAGTTGAGAATATTCCAAATAGGCACTACTCTGAGTCTGAGGAAATCTAGATTATAGACTAGGCATAATCTTCATTATTCTGCTCAGTTTCACAAAACTGGAGTCTTTAGACTTTAATCTAGATGTTCTTACCCTGGAAGAACCTTGAAAAATTTAGTATATTTCTGAGGGACACAGTCAACAAGCACAGCGTAATAGCCCCAGCTACTCTAAAGGCTGAAGCAGGAATGTCACTTATACCCAGGAGTTTAGGGCAAGCCTGGGGAACATGGTGAGGCCCCATTTCTTCAGCTAAAAAAAGATAAAGCATATTTTTAGGCATTACAGGATAGACAGCTATATATTCCGGTGAAATACAGAAGCAAGATATGAAAGAGAGCATGGTGACGTGCAAATTAGCAGGAGAAATGAACACACATGCTAATAGAGACATGAGCTGTGCTTTCTAGAAATATACATAAGAAATTATCGATACTCATCTTCAAGGAGCAGGACTGAGTGGATAGAGAATACATTTTTCATTGCACATAGTCTTAAGCTTCTGTGTACTAAGGAGCAAGTGCATTTCCTACTTATTTATAAAATTAACTAGACACCAATAGCTTTAAACAAATCTGAACTTCCTTCCTTATTTGGTAGTCAATATTCTAGCAAGACCAAAGATGCAAGGCGGCCCCTGGCTCATCACTTACTACCTGGAGGATGCTGCAAAAGAGCTGAGGTGCCCACACAGACAGCGTGCAAGTCTGGCTACATTGGTGAGTTGCTCACACAGACCCTGTCTGGCAGCAGCACTCCTGCATCAGAGCCGCCTCCTAGGACCCCTGGACTCTACCACTCACTTAGACATACTTGGGACCATCAGTAAAAGGACACTTACTTGCCTGAATGAAAAACTCAATCATATACTTTCTTAAGGTTCTTTCAATACCAAGAGTTTCATGAGTGTGACATTTAAGCTAATAATAAAAGTGAAAACATAAGGAAAATAGTGACATATTTGTTACTTACAGAGCCCAAACTCTGTGCAGAACCTGAGTATTTACTGAAAAGTCCTCCATTGGCATAGTTACAAGACTGAGATCCTCTGTCTTTGGCAGAACTTAAAGACAACGTCAAATTCTGTCTACTGCTGGAACAACTTGAGCCTATTAAATAAATATATTCATGTTAAAAATATCAATAATTCTAGTCAAAAATTTCACACAAAACTACTAGTTTATATTGTATTCATTCAGGAAGCTTCTAATCTTTAAAATAACTTCAATTGCATAGATTATTAAATACTAATATCCCTATCTCGCTTAGCATAGTATAATCTCAGCACTCAGCACTCAGGAGGCTGAGGCAGGATGATCCCCACAAGTTTGAGACCAGCCTGGGCTACAAAGTTACCTCAAGGCCAGCCTGAGCTGCGCAGTGAGACCTTGTCTCAAAAAGACAAAAAAATAAAATCTGTATCTCATGTTTTTAACACTGAAAATCCCCTTCTGCAATGAAAAGTAGTTCACCCGATTAACCAGAATGATCTGGAATGGTCTATTATAATCAACATAAAAATATTTTTTTCTTTGTTTTTCAACATAAAAATTTTGACAACTATGAACTTTGAAATTATAAATTTAAGATATAAGCACTTCTTCTTCTTCTTTTTTTTTTTTTTTTTAGGAGCAGGGACTGAACTCAGGCCCGTGTGCTTGCCAGGCAAGCGCCTATTCTACTGAGCTATTTCCTTAGCCCCAGTATAAGCATTTCTTTTCCTGAAGTACCTAAAACCTTAATCACATTGCATTATAATGTATTTAGATGGGGCTTCCTTTGTGTGTTTTGAAACAGGGTATTGCTAAATCACTAAACTGTTCAGGCTAAACTCTGAGATCCTCCTGCCTTAGCCTT
This sequence comes from Myocastor coypus, assembly GCA_004027025.1. Classification (NCBI taxonomy): domain Eukaryota; kingdom Metazoa; phylum Chordata; class Mammalia; order Rodentia; family Myocastoridae; genus Myocastor; species Myocastor coypus. The sequence continues at coordinate 15,303 of PVJA010025332.1, forward strand.
CCAGAGTGGTAGGACTACAGGGCAAATTTAGTTTCTAATTAAAAAAAAAAATCTATTTATTTGTTACAAGGTCTTGCTATGTAGCTCCGACTTGTGATCCTCCTGGCTCATCCTCCTCAGTGCTGGGATTATAGGCATGTGCCACCACACCCAGTTGCAGTGCTACACAGCATGGGGCACCAGGGATTGAACCCAAGTTCTTGCGTTTGCCAGGCAAGCATTTAGACCACTAAGCTATCTCCTTAGCCCCTAGTTTTTAATATTATTTGCTCTACATATCAACTCATTGCTCTACATCAGTCATCATGTCTTAGTTTTTCTTTTAAAAAAAAAAAAAAAAGCAGTTAAGACCCTCTTGGATTCAAATTCAATTATATGTCCTTTAATTAGTCACTTAACTTTTACATATTTCAATTTTCTTTATGTATAAAATAGGAAGAATAACAAAATGTAGTCCTGATTTATAGGACTGCAGTAAAAGTTAAAGCACTACAACTTGTACCATAGCAACCACTGAAGAACAGTAGCCTCGGGCTGGCGAGATGGTTCAGTGGTCTTAAAGCACTTGCTTAGGCAAGCTTAGGCAACCGCAGGGACCACAGTTCAATCCCCGGCACCACATGCTGCACCAGTCCCGCCCCCAGGGCAGGCTGAGCCTGCCATTAAAAAAAAAAAAGAAGCATAGTAGCCATGCCCTGTGCTATCCCATGACCGTGGGCCTCAACAAGGGACACAAGGTGACTAAGAATGTGAGCAATCCCAAGCACAGCTGCAGTTGTGGACACCGCACCCAACACACCAAGTCTGTGTGGGACATGATCCAGGAGGTGTGCAGTTTCACCCCCTACGAGCATCATGCCATGGAACTGCTCAAGATCTCCAAGGACATAGCCGGGCGTGGTGGCTCACGCCTGTAATCCCAGCACTTGGGAGGCTGAGGCAGGAGGATCAGTGCGAGTTCAAGACCAGCCTGGGCTACAGAAGTGAGCTCAAGGCCAGCCTGAGCTGCATAGTGAGACCCTGTCTCAAAAAGGCAAAAAAAAAAAAAAAAAGATCTCCAAGGACAAACTCGCCCTCAAGTTCATCAAGAAAAGGGTGGAGACGCACATCCTAGAGGAGGCCTGAGGAGCTGAGCAGCATGCTGGCTGCCTTGAGGAAGGCAGCTACCAAGAGGGACTGAGCCCCTCCGGAATAAAGGTTTACAGAAAGTTTAAAAAAAAAGCACTACCTACACCACTTCGTTGAGACTCAATAAAACATTAGCAAATGACAGTGACCATTACTGTTAAAGCTCACTGCACTTTACACAAATAAATAGTAACTCATTAAATATGAATGATGAAGGGTTGGGAGGGGTCCCAGGGGAGATGGCTGCTCTGGCTCAGCAAGCAGCTAAAGTGCCCTCTGCCCCACAGATGCACCTGTGGTGTGTCTAGAAGCAGGTAACAGGGAACATCATGATCCAGAAACAAGCCGGCAGTGAGGTGGCACTGCACAAAGCGGCCTCTCCATGTCTTCTGGCAGTTCCCCAGCTCCCTTTCACAATCCTACCTGTTAATTGTCCAGTAAAACTATTACAGTCCTTGGGATTAGGCCACCCACCTGATGCACACTGGGCATTTTCCTACTTATTTTACAGTAAGTTACTTTTTAACCAACAGAATTTTACATTCAATAAATGTGTAGAGGAAAGTTTAAAACAATGCATGACAAAAATGTAGTTAAATTCAATAATAAAAAAAAACACAGATGCTGGGTAAAGTGAAATACACCTGTAGTTAGAGACACCTGGAAGACTGAGGTAGGCATGTGCCAGGCCATCCTGGGCAACATAGCAATACCCTGTCTCATAATAAAAAAAGGAAAAGGTTTAGGGATGTGGCCCTTTGGGAGTCACCAGACTCAGTCCTCAGTAATGGGCAGGGGACACTTATCTACCATGCTTATAAAATTATTTTTACTGCTACAATTCAGCAGTGCATATCTCTAGCAAAAATTATAACCCACTCCTTCCTCCTCACTTTTCTGACACAGGATCTCACTATGTAGTTCATGTGCCCCTGAACTCACTGTGTAGCATAGACTGGCCTCAAACTGGCAATGTTTCTCCTGCCTCGGCCTCCCAAATGAACTCTTTAAAAGGCTAGAATGCTGAGCATGGTGGTACACGCCTGTAGTCCCAGCACCTGGGAGGCTGAGGCAGGAGGATCAGTGCAAGTTTGAGACCAGCCTGAGCTACAAAAAGTGAGCTCAGGGCCAGCCTGAACTGCATAGAGAAACCCTGTCTCAAAAAGCAAATATAAATAAATAAATAGCTAGAAATTCAGGTACAGGAGATAGCTCAGTGGTAAAAGTGCCTAGTTGGTAAGTAAAAGGTCCTGAGTCTGACCCCCAGTACCAAAGAAACATAACTAGAAAAAAAGGCCAGAAATTCAGTCATATGTAGTAGCTTCATAACCTAATTTATTTAACCATTTCCCTTTGTTTTATTTAGGGTATTTGTGCTTTTCTTGTTTTGTGTGTATTTGTCTATTTCCTTACTATCTAATGTCCTACAATAATTTCTGGCCTTTTTGTTTTGTTGAGACAGGGTTTTGCTATATGGTTCAGGTGGGTCTCAAACTCACTTTGTACCCAAGGCTGGCCTTAAACTCACAGTGATCTTCTTGCCTTAGCATCCCAGGTGCTGAAGTTACACACATGCCTCCCACAGAGCTACATGTGTACAAACTTAACACTAATTCCATATTAAAAATGATAGCACACATGTCAGGTATGGTGGTGTGGTACTTGGGAGGCTGAGGTAGGAGAGCCATGAGTTTGAGGCCAATTTGAGCTACCAAGTGAGTTCAAGACCAGTCTAAATTACACAGCGAGATGGTCTCAAAAAAAAAAAGAACAAAATATATAAAAATAGTGCTTGCTTAGGTAAGCACAGGGGCCAGGGTCCAATTCCTGCCACTGCATACTGTGCCAGCCCTGCCCCCTGTGCAGGGTGCGCTGAGCCAGAGATGGAGTCCGAATATGGTGGCGCACATCTGTAATCCCAGCATTAGGGAGGCAGAAGTGAGGAGGATCACTATGAGTCTGAGCTGTGTAGTGAGACCCTACACAAAAAAACCCTTAAATTATATTAAATTACATAAAAATAAATTCATTTACATATATCAAATTTCATTCACAAGGGCTAGTAAGATAGCTCAGAGGACTAAATCACCTGCTTAGGCAAGCTTAGGCAAGCTCAGTGACTGCCGTTTGATCTCTGGCACCACATGCAGTGCCAGCCCCACCCCCAGGGCAGGCTGAGCCAGTTACAGATTCCAAGCAGGTGGTACACATCTGTAATCCCAGCTCTGGGGAGGCTGAAAACAGGAGGATCACTATGAGTCCAAGCAGTGTAGTATATAGTGTAACAACCAAATATATTTAAAACAAAAATATTCAGTATGATTAATATATCAAATTAAGGGGCTGGGGATGTAGCTCGGTGGTCTAAACACCTGAATGGGAAGCGCAAGGACCCACGTTCGATCCCTGGTACTGCATGCCATACCAGCCCTGAAACCCCAGACGTGCCATGCCAGTCATCTAAACTAGGCCTGGTAGCACACACCTGTAATTTCAGCGCTAGGAAGGCTGAGACAGGAGGATCACTACTGAACTGTATAGCAAGATGCTGTACCAAAGAGATAAATAAGATTAAAAATATATATCAAATTATTCTAATATCAAATCTATTTCAACATATTTATTTATTTATTTATTTTATTTTATTTTATTTTATTTTTTTTGTCTTTTTGAGACAAGGTCTCACTGTGCAGTTCAGGCTAGCCTTGAGCTCACTTTTGTAGCCCAGGCTGGTCTCGAACTCGCACCCATCCTCCTGCCTCAGCCTCCCGAGTGCTGGGATTACAGGCGTGCGTCACCACGCCCAGCTCTCACCATATTTAAACATAAATAAAAACACACTGATCTATATAATATATATGTATACGTATATATATTATATGTATATTATATACATGTATAAAAAGTTGCACCTTGAGACTACTCTTTTAAGGGAAAAAAGTCAGACACACCTATATAAATGCAACGCTGTCGCTGGCATGAGAAACTGAAAGTGTAAACAAGAACTAAAATGCATAATTGATGATTGGGAAATGGGAAGAAAATGTCTAAATGGGGAAAAGGAGGGGGAAAAGGAGGGACAAAGGAAAGAAGGGCCATAAAAAAGAACAGAAGGAAAAAACAGAAACATAGCTTTTATAAATAGGAAGGGGAAGAAGGGTGGAAAAGAGGGGAAATGAGAAAAAAAGAAGCAAGATATATCATGCGATGAATTTCCAGTGATGAATGCCATGTATATCTAAAATGTACCAATAAAATTTTAAAATGTAAAAAGAAACAAAAAATACATAAATAACTATCAAGAGTTATTTAACAGCACAATTTCCAATCATCTTTTTTTTAAATTTAATTTAATTTTTTTTTGTTTCAGAACTTTTGTTTGTTTGTTTATTTATTTTTATGGCCAGCTCAGCCTGCCCTGAGGGCAGGGCTGGTGCAGCATGTGGTGCTGGGGATCGAACCTCAGTCCCTGAAGCTGCCTAAGCTTTCCTAAGCAGGCACTTTAGACCACTGAGCCATCCTGTTGGGCCCCTCCAATCATCTTTTCTACTGACAGATTATCTGTTATATGCTAATTTCTCTAAAATGTGTCTGCTGTTGATTTTTTGGTTTTGGTGTCAGGTTTTTTTGTTTTGTTTCTGTGTTTGTTTTTTACAAAAGCAGCAGTGGGGATTGAACTCAGGGCTTTCACACTGTGCTACATGTTCATCCTTCTTTTATTTTGAGACAGATTCTTGCTAAATCACTAAACTGCCCAGGTGAACCTCCTGGCTCCGCTTCCCAGCATGCTGGGATTACAGGCATGCCCCAGGCACGCACTCAGCTCAGCCATTCCCATATACCTTTATCTGATGCCACTCTTCTAGCATATTCAAGCAGGAGGTGCTCTGGTTCCCATGGCAATACTTTTCCTTTCTTCTTCCCACGTCTTCTTTTAAAGTGATGGGCCAGAAAAATTACAGATATAGCACTCACTGCAGTTACCACAAACAACTTTTTAGCTACTGGTGAAAATTTGATCTGGAAAAGATGCATTAAGTTTAAAAAAATCTTTTTTACTTGTTACTAAACCTCATTACTAAAAGCTGTTTAAAAAGCATTTATTTTTAATCTACCCTATTTGCAGTATTTCAATGATATTATAAATTTACTTTCAATAATAGCCCAGTTTTTCTTTAAAAAATGTTTTAACATAATAATTGGGCCAGGTGTGTAGCTCCAAGGTAAAGCACTTGCATAAGATACATGTGGCCCTAGTCTTGTCACCCACACTCAATAGATATAACTTACTACTCAGTGTTCTCAAGATCTCAAGGGCAAACAACATTACCCTCCCCCGCCAAAATGGGCTAACAAAACAATTCAATTCCATGATCTTTTTTGAGCTATAGCAATTAATGTAATCAAATCTTCATCACGGTAAGATTTTTAACTCTAGTAATCATTAAATCAGATTTTCAAACTGAGCCATTTTTTTAAAAAATCTGGGAATTAATTTCTAAATGCCACATAAATAAGTCACTTTATTCCAGAATCATTCCATAAATATTTGCTCAGATTTTCACAAAGTCTCAGTCATGAGCTATACACTGAAACCTTACTATAATTGTACTCATCAAGTACACAGTGCCTAGCGGCCTCTCAGACCAGGAAACCATGGCTCAGGGGACTGCTTCCTTCCATTAAGTAGCATGACAATAGCAGAGAGAGATGCCCCAGCAAGAATCAGAATCCAGGTGTAACTGTGGCAGATTGGGCATTCACAGCCCAGCAAGAGGTCATTAACCTTTTCTCAGGGGCAAATACTGCCACCACCTTCTGCTGCAATGCAGTGAAACTATCAAATAAAGGGGCTGGGGAGATAGCTCAGTAGAATAAGCACTTGCCTGGCAAGCGCAAGGACCTGAGTTCAATCCCTAAATAAATAAATAAATAAAGTTCACAGAGAGCCAGAAAAGGGTTGCTGCTCCCACCTTACAGCACAAAGAAAAACAGAAAATGGCCAAGTTCTCACTTTTCTTGAATCCATATAATTCACACAGATAATCAACAAAGAAGCAAGAGTGAAACTGCACCATCTTTAGCTAGACTCCCGAAGAGATCCATGTACACCTCCACTATTACACCAACACCCCAGAGGATCAATATATAAAGGACAAGTCAGGCTCACAGGCACAGAGGCATCTGGCTATGATTATAATAGGCCCCACTGCTCTGGGTGAGGATGTGCATCACCAGAATATGTGGAGTAACACCAGTGCCTCACAGCTGGGGAGAGAAACAAGCACAAGCTGGTCCCTCCAAAGGCACATTCATCCTCTCAATGACCTAAAGACCGTCCATGAGCTCAGGAGACTGAGGCAGGAGGATCACCATGAGTTTGAGACCAGTCTGGGTAACATAGTAAGTTTAAGGCCAGCCAGGGTTACACAGCAAGATCCAGTCTCAGAACACCAAACCAAACCAAATAAAATAAAAAGCCCAAGCCAGGCTTGGTGGTGCGCACCTACAACCCCAGCAGCTGGGAGGCTAAGGGAGGAAAATCATTGTGAGTTTTGAAACCAGTCTGAGCTACAAAGTGAACTCAAGGCCACCTGAACTGCACTGTGGGCCAGCAATCAACCCTGCACTTTTTGTATTGCCTTGAGCCACTTTCAGGTTCCATCCTGTATATTCCCCCAGCTTTACCTGCCCTGGATGCTCCTCTCTCCTGTGGTGACACATGAACTCCCAGGAGAAGGAAGACAGGAGCCAGGGCAGATAGGGATAGGTATGTTCTACCTGACCCTGCCACTAGGTATGTTAGTCAAGTCAATAAAAAGAGTCCTGTTACAAAAAAAGAAAGAAAGAAAGAAAGAAAGGAAGAGAGAGAGAAAGAAAGAACTCAAATTGGAAAAGAGGGCTTCAGATTACCACTGTTTGCAGGTGACATGATCTTATAGAGAGAAAAAAAAAACCAAAGACTCCATCAAAAATATCAAAACTAATAATTTAGTAAAGATTCAGGATGCAAAAGTCAACATATAAGCCTGTAATCTTGGTACACATTATATAAAATAGAAATAAAGCAATCTTATTTATGACAGTTACAAAAAAAAAACTAAGAGTAAATTTAACCAAAGTAAATGAAATCTATAAAGCACTGATTTAATTTGAAGAGAACACATGGACACATAAAATGGAAAAAAACATATCACGGTACATAGACTGAACATATAAATATAGTTAAAACAGGCATACTACCCATAGCAAACTAGAGTCAATGTAATCCCAATCAAAAGACCAATGATAGCCTTAACAGAATTAGAAAACTATCCTGAAATTTCTATGGAGAGAACAAACACATGTAGCCTAAGCAAATGAGCAAAAGGAACAACGCAATAGGCATCACGCTAAGTAGTCTACAAACATATAATCATCAAAATAGCAAAAAAAATTAAAAAAAGAAAGCAGCATGGCATTGGCACAAAGGTTGACAGAGACCAATAGAACACAGCAGAGAACCTAAACCCACTCTTCCACAGCCAAATGGTTTTCACTAATGGTACTAAGAACACACACTGGAGAAACGCAGTATTCTCAACACACAGTGCAGGATGAGTCAAGTCCAACATTCACAAGAATGAAGCAAGACTCAATCTCTCACCAATTACCAATACCCGGCCACATACACAACAATAAACAAAACCACAATAAGGTATCACCTACCACATTCCAGTAAGAAGCCTATTATCAAAAAGACAAAAGAGGGGGGCCCGGCAGGATGGTTCAGTGGTCTAAAGCGCCTGCTTGGGAAAGCTTGGGCAGCTTCAGGGACAGCAGTTCGATCCCAGCACCACATGCTGTGCCAGCCCTGCCATCGGGGCAGGCGGAGCTGGCCATAAAAATGAGTGAACAAACAAACAAAGGTTCTGAAACAAGAAAATAAATAAATTAATTAATTTAATTAAATTAAATAATTAAAAAAAAAAAAAGACAAAAGAGGGCCCGGCAGGATGGCTCAGTGGCCTAAAGCGCCTACTTAAGAAAGCTTAGGCGGCTGCAGGGACCGCCGTTTGATCCGTGGCACCGCATGCGCCAGCCCTGCCCTCAGGGCAGGCTGAGCCGGCCATAAAAGTAAATAAATAAACAAACAAAAGTTCTGAAACAAGGGAAAAATAGATAAATAAATAAATAAAAATTAAAAAACAAAAACAAACCAAAAAAACCCAAAAAGACAAAAGATATCAAATGCCAGTAAGGAAGTAGAGGAAAAAAAAAACTCTTGCACACTGCTGAGGGAAATGTAAATGAATATAATATAGTCAATATGGAAACTGGTTCTGAAAATACTAAAAATAGAATTATTGTATGATCTAGTAATCTTACTCCTGGATAAAAGAAATACCTGCAATAAACTTGTTTATTGTAGTACTATTTAAAACAGCCAAGAAATGGAACCAAGTATTAATTGAGTAGAATAAACAAATTGCAGTACACATTCACACAATAGAACGTTATTTATTTATGAAAAGAATACCAACATTAGAGCCAGGCGTGGTGGCACAGGCCTGTAATCCCAGCACTTGGGAGGCTGAAACAAGAGGATCGGTGCGAGTTCGAGACTAGCCTGGGCTATAGAAGTGAGCTCAAGGCTAGCCTGAATGGCATAATGAGACCCTGTCTCAAAAAGACAAAAAAAAAAAAAAAAGAATGCCAACATTGATCAAACCTATCATTAATGATAACATGATGAAACAAGATCATTACATTATGTGAAATATGCCAGGCACAGATAGACAAATACATGATCCCATGTGAAATAAAAATACATGCTCAAAAAAAAAAAAACAATGATCTCATGAAAGTTAAAAGTAGAATGATGGGGGGCCCAGCAGGAAGGCTCGGTGGTCTAAAGCACCTTCTTAGGAAAGCTTAGGCAGCTGCAGGGACCGAAGTTAGATTCCTGGCACCACATGCTGCGCCAGCCCTGTCTTCAGGGCAGGCTGAGCTGGCCATAATAATAAATAAACAAACAAAAGTTCTGAAATAAGAAATAAAATAAAATAATTTTTTAGAAAAAGTAGAATGGTGGTCCTGAAAAACTTGAAAGAATATGGGAAGAACTGATAAGAAAAGGCTCATCAGCAATGTATGGTAGCACATGTCTATAATCCCAGCAATTGGGAGGCTGACAAGAGGATCACTGCAAGTTTGAGGCCAGTCTGGGCTACACTGTCTCAAAACACAACAACAGCAGGGCGTGGTGGTGCACACCTGTAATCTAGCACTTGGGAGACTGAGGCAGGAGGATCAGTGCAAGTTCGAGACCAGCCTGGACTACAAAAGTGAGCTCCAGGCCCAGCGTGAACTGCATAGTGTGACCCTGTCTCAAAAAGACAAAAACAAACAAACAACAACAACAACAACAAAAAAAAATTAAAGACTTGATTCTTTTAAAAGATCAACAGAATCAACAAACAGCTAGATGGACTAAAAAAGACTTAAATTCCTAAAATCTAAAATGAAGGTAAGGCCATCCAGATAGCTCAGTAATTGAATACACCTGCTTAGGCAGATGCAGGGGCCTGGAGTTCAATCCCCAGTCTGTCCCTGGAGCAGGCTGAGACTGCAACTGAGACTGGGCATGGTGGCTGTACCTGTAATCCCAGCACTTTGGAGGCTGAAAAACAAGAGGATCACTATAAGTTCGAGCCCGTGTAGTGAGATTCTGTAGACCCTGCACTACATACATTAAAAAAATAATAATAAAATAAAATGAAGGTAAGGGGTGGGGCTATAGCTCAGCGGCACAATGCCTGCCTGGCAAGCACAAGGTCCTGAGTTTAATTCCAGACACTGGAAAAAATTAAGAAGATAAAATAAAATGAAGGTAAGCATGTTACTGATTCTACAAAAAGGTTTGTAGATGAGTATTAAATGAACAATGGCACACCAATAAATTGGATGGCTTAGAGTACTGATGGCAAACCTTTTAGAGCATTCAATGATACAGCTAGCCTACTGTGGTAGGTGTGTCATTGGTTCTCCACTCTAAGTCTTATACTAAATGGATAAATTCCTAGAAACAAACAAACAAAAGCCTAACAAGGGGCCAGGGAGATACCTCAGTAGCCCAAGCACCTGCCTGGCAAGCACAAGCACAAAGATCCATGTTCAGTCCCCAGTACTGCATGCTGTGCTGGCTCCAGAGGCTGTGTTGGCCACTGAAACCTGGTGTGGTGGCACATGTCTATAATCCCAGCACTGAGGAGGCTGAGAGAGGAGGAGCACTATGAGTGAAAGCTGCACAATGAGACCCTGTACCAAATAAATAAAAGATTAAAAAAACTAATAGGACCACACCATGAATAGAACATCTAAGCAGACGGAGAGGGAAAAGGAAGGAGTTTTAAAAAAACAAAGTTGTGGTATGTATATTTACCCAATACCCAAATGACTGTCAACTACATATACTATAAATGTATCCTAATAATACAAAAAGAAAATCTTAGTAGATCTACAACTAGTAAGGAGATTGACTTAGTAATCAAAGTCTCCCATCAGTGAAAAGCCATGGATCTGAACTATATTAAACATCTATTCTCACGCCTGTAATCCCAGCACTCGGGAGGCTGAGGCAGGAGGATTGGTGTGAGTTCGAGACCAGCCTGGGCTACAAAAGTGAGCTCAGGACCAGCCTCAACTGCATAGCGAGACCCTGTCTCAAAAAGACAAAAAAAAAAAAAGAAAATAAACATCTATTGGATTTGGTTGGGGGTGCTGAGCCCACCGGATAGACAGAACTGGTATAGTCTGTGGTGCTGGGGCTCAAACTGCAGTCCTCTGCACCTGCCTAAGCTTGCCTAGGCAGGTGCTTTAGACTGCTGAGCTATCTTGCCAGCCTCTGTATTCAACATTTAAAAAAAATGTTTCTTAAATAATGAAAAAGCTGAGCCAGGCCAGGCATGGTAGTACACACTTATAATTCCAACACTTGGGAGGCTAAAGCATGAGGATCCATGCAAGTTTGAAGCCAGCCTGGGCTACAAACTGAGTTCAAGACAAGCCTGAACTGCATGGTGAGACCATGTCTCAAAAAGATGAGGGTGGGGATGGGGACATGATAGTGCACACCTGTAATCCCAGCATTCAAGAACCTGAGGCAGGAGGATCTTGAATTCAGAGCCAGCCTGAAATGCACACAGAGACCTTGTCTTCTAAAAAAATAAAATAAAATTTAAAAAGGAGAAGGGGAGTAAGAAAAAGGAGTAATTTCAGTACTTGGGAAGTTGAGCCAGAAAGATCACTGTGAGTTCGAAGCCAGCTTGGGCTTCATAGTGAGTCCAAGGCCACTCTGAACTACAGTGAGACCTTGTCTCAAAAAGAAAAAAGAAACAAAACTAGTCCTTCTTATACCTGAACACGTCCTAGGTCATTCTAAGGAGCCAATAGCTTCCCCGATGGCCTAGCTACGGTAATCATGACAAAAGCTAAGCACAGTGGGGCACACATGTAACCCCAGCTCTCCAGAAGGCTGAGGAACACAACTCTTAAGTTCAAAGCCAGCCCAGATACTTGAGGAGACTATCCCCCCAAAAAGGAAAAGGCTGGGGATGTATAGCTCATTGGTACCCCTGGATTCACTCCTCAGTACTATCAAAACAAAAAATGATATAAAAAAACTGTATTGTCTCCCTACTGTAAGAACGTGAAAGAGTAAATAAAATCCAAAAGGTATAATAGATACTGTGAAAGGAAAAAAAAAACTGCTCAAAAGCAAGGAATGGGATGAGGAAAGAGAAAAATGAAAGAAGGGGAAAAAAAATAGAGAGCAACTAGGATAATTGTACTGCTGATTTCTACTGGTCTACTGAAGTGAACAGCTAATACTTATATTTTTTTTCTCTTCTTTTAAATTTTTGTTTTGATTAATTTTGTATGCTTATATGTGATAATCTGAACAACTAATCTGAAGACAACAATATGCAATATGATAACCATTAGGGTAAGGGTTTTTTTTTTTTTAGTTGGGGTTGTTTTATTTTTTTTGGTCTTTTTTTTAAATTTATTTTATTTTTATTATTTTTATTCTTGTTTCAGAACCTTTGTTTATTCACTCATTTTTTTATGGCCGGCTCAGCCCACCCCGAGGGCAGGGCTGGCGCAGCATGTAGTGCCAGGGATTGAACCGCGGTCCCTGAAGCCGCCCAAGCTTCCCCAAGCAGGCGCTTTAGACCACTGAGCCATCCCACCGGGCCCCTTTTTGGTCTTTTTGACGTAAGGTCTCACTGCAGTTCAGGCTGGCCTTGAGCTCACTTTGTAGACCAGGCTGGTCTCATTATGATCCTCTTGCCTCAGCCTCCCAAGAAGTGCTGGGATTGCAGGCATGCACCACCATGCCAGGCTCACAACCATTACTGAATTCCTATGATCATGTTTGGTGAAATTCTATATTGATCCTAATGTGTTTTATTATTATTATTGTCCCCCTCCACAACTGGGGATTAAACTCATGAGCGCTTATTCTATTGACCTATCTCCCCTGTCCCACTATTTTTTATCCTCTTTTAAAAATAAATGGCTCAGCCGGGCGTGGTGGCACACGTCTGTAATCCCAGCACTCGGGAGGCTGAGGCAGGAGGATCGATGTGAGTTTGACGCCAGCCTGGTCTATAAAAGTGAGCGTAAGGCCAGTCTGCACTGCATAGTGAGACTCTGTCTCAAAAAGACAAAAATAAATAAATAAATAAATAAATAAATAAATAAATAAATAAAAATAAATGGCTGGGCATGGTGGCGCACACTTGTAGTCCCAGCACTTGGGAGGCTGAGGCAGGAGGATCAGTGTGAGTTTGAGACCAGCCTGGGCTATAAAAGTGAGCTCAAGGCCAGCCTGAACTGCATAGCAAGACCCTGTCTCAAAAAGACAAAAAAAATAAAAAAATAAAAATAAAAATAAATGTTTACAGGGGCTGGGGAAATAGTGCAGTAGAATAAGCACTTACCTGGCAAGCACAAGGGCCTGAGTTCAATCCCTGGTCCCGGAAAATAAGTAAGTAAATAAATGTTTACAAAAATTTAAATAATACTATTAAACAGGATAAACAATAGAAAAAGTGTTGTCAGTAATAAACATTAAGATAACAACAGAAAGAAACCTACAGGTCAATATGCCTTACAAACACTAATGCAAAATGTTAGCAAATCAAAATTCATCAGCATATTATAAGGATGAATGACTAAGTGAAATTTATTCCTGGATTCAAAGGATAGTTCAACACAAAATTGGTCAATGTAATACACTACATGAACAGAATGAAGAACACAAAACCACACGGTCATTTTCACTGGGGAGAAAAAGCATTTAATAGTCAAGCATGGTGATGCAACCATATAATTCCAATACTCTGAGAGGCTAAGACAGGACAATCACAAGTTCAAGCCCAGCCTGGGAACTTCCTGACTTAGCTTAGCAAGATCTTGTCTCAAAATTAAAACAAAAAACAAGAGGGGTGATTAAGGAATAAAAAAGCATTAATAAATACCTAGCACCACATGCACACCAAAATGAAAAAAGATAAAATGGAAACAAAGCTTTATAAATAAGGAAGGGAGGGCCCGGCGGATGGCTCAGTGGTCTAAAGCGCCTGCTTGGAAAAGCTTGGGCGGCTTCAGGGACCGTGGGTTCAATCCCCAGCATCACATGCTGCATCAGCCCTGCCATCGGGGCAGGCTGAGCCAGCCATAAAAATGAGTGAATAAACATAGGTTCTGAAGCAAGAAAAAAATAAATAAATAAAATAAAAAATTCTTTAAAAATAAATAAATAAGGAAGGGAAGCAAAGTTGAAATTAGAGCAGAGAAGGAAAAGCAAAAGACAAATCAAGGTATATCATATATGGGTACAAATTCCCTATACATCACAGCACCATGCAACACTAAAACTATGCTTGGAATGCATGTCATTCTCATCTTTTTTATGTATATTGCTCCCAATGTAAACTCAGTTACTAGGGGCTGGGGAGATAGCTCCAAGGCACAAGTGCCTGCTGGGCAAGTGCAAGGTCGTGAGTTCGAACCCTGGTCCCCCCCCAAAAAAAAACCTCAGTTACTGTTATACTCTCTCTCAAGTAAATGGTAAAAAAAAAAAAAAAAAAAAAAAAAAAAAAAAAAAAAAAAAAAAAAAAAAAAAAAGAGTATTAATTGAGAGTAAGAGACTGGGCCAAATGCCATAGACTTGACAGGCTACAATTTTATACATCCTTGAATTTCCAAATGTCTGCATAAAAATTGTGTAGCTGTTTATATCACATTCTATGGAGAGTTATTAGAATATCAATGACTATCAGAAAATATCAATTCCAAACTAAGTCAAAGATGTTTGATATTCAGAAAGCCAGTGATGATTAAGCTCAATTATCTATGTTATAGAGTAATAGTATCATGAAGCTTTTCTGCTGGAGGGTTGAGAATGTAAGTTAACAAACCAAAAACTGGAGAAAAAGAAGGGCTATGAGGATAGCCAATATTTTGGCCCTAGCCCTTCAAGGTCAGTAAGGACCCAGGACATAAGAGAACCTGTGCTGTAATATCCTATAACTCATAGGTGTCCCAAATTTTCTGGTCAAGGAGACTGTGGGACTTCAGAGGAAAGGGATAAACGAACCATAGTGTGTCTAAGGAGAGTCACCCAGAGAAAAACATTCTCCCAGGCTTTCACAGAAAGCAAACCGGCCAAGCAATGGCCGTGACTCATCCCGAAGGTTGACACTGAGAGCAGTTCTACAAAGCACTGTACATGGTTCCAAAGTTAATCCTGCAGGAATTTGACCTTGGAAGATACAAAAGATGAATATTTTGTTAGACAGGTCTTGCTTTAACGTGCCCTTGATCACCCAGCGGAAAAGCTTAATTACGAGGCATGAAACGCAGAGCTGGATTGGTGTGATAAGCTGTAGGAGGCTTGGATCAAGAGCCTCCAACATTGCCAGTTTCACTGGTGGCCCACTTCAATTGTGGAACATTGGACTGTGTATGCATCTGTTTCCTCTTAGTTCAAAGAGAAGAATTTTTTCTTTCCTTACCAATATCAATTGGAAGGTGTGTCATGCCCACACCCTGTGCTCTGTATAACTATTGTGAGGACAATATGCAGTGTGTCAACTGTTAAAAAAAATTAAATGTTTATAGAAAGTGTTGGGGCCCAGCAGAATGGCTCAGTGGTCTAAAGCACCTGCTTAGGAAAGCTTAGGTGGCTGCAAGGACTGCGGTTTGATCCTGGGCAGCACATGCTGGGGCAGCCCTGCCCTCAGGGCAGGTTGAGCCAGCCATAAAAATAAACAAAAGTTCTGAAACAAGAAAAAAAAATAAATAAAATTTAAAATTAAAAAAAAAAAAAGTGTTAATGTTTGTTTTGATCAATCTTATATACCTAGCCGGGCGTGGTGGCTCACGCCTGTAATCCCAGCACTTGGGAGGCTGAGGCAGGAGGATCGCTGCGAGTTCGAGACCAGCCTGGGCTACAAAAGTGAGCTCAAAGCCAGCCTCAACTGCAC
>PVJA010025333.1:0-30891 GCA_004027025.1 Myocastor coypus
CGGGAGGTGGGCATCGGGGAAGGGGACGGCCGGCCAAGGATCCTGACCCAGCTGGTGAGGTTGGGTCTGGGCCTGAACAGGAAGTTAGTCGCAGGAACTCAGGGGCGTTGCAGAGGGGCGCAGGCAGCTTACCCGTGGTGGACGAGAGGGCTGTTCTATGGCTGGGACTCGGTCTGGACTGGAACAGGAAGTTAGTCGCAGGAACGCAGAGGCGGGGCAGAGGGGCGCAGGCAGCTTACCCGAGGCGGATGCGCGGGCTGTGCTACCGGCTGGGACTCGGTCTGGACTGGAACAGGAAGTTAGTCGCAGGCTAAAACTTTTATAATACCTGTTTTTTGAGATAATTTACTTAACTAGACAGTTTGTCCTAAAAGCATATGAAATGCTTGTTCATGTGGAAAAGGTAAAATGGAAGGTGGATGAATTGGATGTATCTTTAAAAGAGCTAAAGCCCCGAATGTTTAATATTATCCGATGCCGTTGGAAAGAAGAGCTTTGTTTCACAACTGTGACAGAACAACTTTATAATACACAGTTCTCTGCATTTAGGGCATTGTCTTTGCTTAAGTCTGAAGGAAAAGAATAATGTGGATGTGTGCACATGAAGAAATTTTTCCCGTTAGTTTTAATAAAAGAATAGTAGCTGAACGTCTTAACTGCCAAAATATTATAAAAATGGAAACAAATGTTCTAAATCTGTTCTTGAAATTCATATGAAATTTCCTAAGTGTAGTAAGTTTTTTAAGCAAAATGTTTATCTCATTACAGTAGGAAAACAAACAAACAAACAAACAACAAAACCATGAGTTACATTTTTTGTTATATAGATCTTGTTTTAACTTCGTCTTACCCATCCAGGAGGAAAGTTTAATCATGAGGCATAGAAAGTAAAACCAGATTAATATGTTGAACTGTAAAAGGCTCAAGTCAACAGCTTCCGACATTGCCAGTTCTGCTGATAACCCACTACTATTATGGATTATTGGACTATTCATACAACTACTTTCACTTAGTAAGTGGGAAGAAATATTTATACTAATAGTATTTAGGTAAGTTATTATGTCTGCATCTTGTACTCTGAACAACTACTTTGAACACAATATGCATTGTATTAATTATTGTGGCTGTCCTTCTAATGTGTTTTGAAACTGTTTCATTGTTATTTCTTTCTTGTTAAAATTAATAAAATTAAAAATATTAGGATTAGGGAGAAAGAAAAAACTACTAGAAACAGTAATATAGTTGAGTAAGTCTGTATGCAAAATATACAAGGCATTATTTTACAGAAGTTTACAAAGTAATAGGTTATATTACAAACATATAGGTGGATATAAAATGTTGTAAAGGGAAATTGCACTTGTCATGCTCAGAGCTGTCTAAAATGTGATGGACCTATATCTTTTAAGTAAGAATAATAATAAAAATGTTATATTAGTGTAAATATAAAATAAAACATGAAATTGGTGATTCCATGTTAACTTTGTCATGTATTATGCTATTAGTAAAGATTATTTAGCATGACTTTTTCAATTTCTTTTTGATTCACAAATAATTTTATATAGTTATGGGGTAACATGTGATGTTTCAGTCTGTGTCGACATTATAGAAAAGTTGGCTAAATCTAATTAATGTATCTGACATTTCACTAATTTTTTTCTTTTATGGTGAAAATATTAAAAATATATTTTAGTAGTTTGAAATACATTATACATTATTGTTAGCTGTAGAACTATGCAGTACAACATAACTATAAGGCTTAATCCTACAGTCTACTGAAATTTATACCTTTTTCAGTATGCTGAGAGCATTGAATTAACATAATATATTTAAAATATACTTTACTCAAATGTATTTTTTGCAGTTCCTTACTTGTAGGAACACTTTTCCTTTTATTTGTTTCAGAAATCTGTTTAATAGAGTGGGAGTGTAGTTTCATAGTACATTGCTTACTCAGCATGTGCAAGAATATGAGTTTTAATTTTTTGAAGAGAATAAGAAATAGTAAAAGAAAATTAGAAGTGATAGACAACTTCACTAAACAAAATGATAGAAACTCAGTAATGGTCACTATATTATTGCATATTGTTGTCTTCAAACTAGTGGTTCAGATTACCAGATAGAAACATGCAAAATTGGTCAAAAAATTAAAAATAAAAAATTTAATCATTAACTGTTCCTTACAGTAGACCAGTAGCAATGAGCAGTACACTTATCCAAACTATCATATGTATGTTTGCCCCCTTCTTTCTTTTCTCCTTTTCCTCACCATAGTTGTTCCTTCCCTTTGAACAGTTTCTTTCCTTTTCACAATATCTGTCATACCTTTCAGGTTATTTACTCTTAAAATGTTACTTGGAAAAACAACTTATAGAATATCTATAAATGATTTGTACTTTAACATAAAATTCATAGAAGAATGAAGAAAAAAATGAGTTTGATCCTCATTCTCAAAAAATGCCACTTTGTGTAGCTTTCTGTTACTGTAAAAAGTATCTGAGGCAATCAACTTAGAGAGAAGAGAGGTTGCTTGTGGTTCCGTGCCATGGTCTCTAGTCCCTGTTGCTCAGGTGCTGTCCTGAGGATAATGCTTCTCTTTAGATTTTAATTATTATTTTTGTCATGTTTTGCTTGATGAGGCAGCAGCTCACTGAGTAACTCATACTGGTCTCTAATTTGTGATCCTCCTGCCTCAGTGTCGCAGGTGCTGTTATTACAGGTGTATGCCATTACTCCCATTTTGTGTTATAGTTATTATCATTATTCTGCTACGTCGTTGAAAAGATTGATTTTATCACTGTCTATTCTTAGAAATACTAATAGTTTGACCTCATTTTTATAAGGGCAGCAGTGATTTTTAGTGTTTAATATCATTCCAGCTAAGATAAAGTTCTTAAAATATGTACTTTTAGATTTAATGATTTTACTCAGGTTATATGTAGTGAGTTATAAAACGCACGTCTTTGTTCCTTTTGCTTCAGCTGTTCCTCCGATGTTTTCATAAGAACATCTAAGAATCACCTTGTTAATGTATTCAAAAATGTCAGTGATTGCCTGCTATTTTGTGGTCAAATAAGTTCTTACTGTATCATTCAACATGGTTGCTTGGTCCTTCCCTTGTGATCATCTTAGCTGTCATCAGTAAATGCTCTGTTCTTGTCACTGTGACTTGCTTACCATAGGCACACTAAGTTTCCTATTTCTCCTCTAACAAGTGAGCACATTAAGGACAATTTTAAACATAGAAAAATAGATGGAAAATATAATATGCTGACTTATTTTTCAACAGTTATAAACAGCCATTCTTGTCCTATTTAAATTCTGTCTAGTACTTTTCTACTGAAGATTACATATTAAATGGTCTGGGGATATAGCTTGATAGAACAAGCCCTTGCTTGGCAAGCCTAAGGTCTGAAGTTCAATCCCAGTTCCTAAAATATATATATATATATAAACAGGCCTCAGACATTCCATTTGTAGTTCTATATACATGTATGTGTATATACATATAATATTTATCTGTTTTTATTTTGTGCATGTTTGCAAATATATTATCACTCTGCTAAAAATCCCAAACAATTTCTTCCTATTATGAAATACATCTAACCTTAAAATACTATATTTACTATAAAATGCTAAATATGTAATAGGGCTCTTTTATTCAAGAAAGAGAAGAAGAGAAGGAAAAAAGAGAAGGGAGTCTCTCAAGGTCTAGAGCACACTCATAATGCAGTGTAGACAATTGCTTAGCGCAGCTTCCCCTTATTGAACTGAAGGTTGCTGCTGTTCATTTGACATATGATTAGTCAGTGTTGATTTCATGCATCCCTTTGTATCACTAAGGCTTTGTATTCATTTAGTGTTTCATTCTCCATTTTGCAGATCACTCTGTGGTGTGGGAGTGGTACCCACCAAGTGATGTAGAAACAGAGTCTGTTTGCTACTGTATGTGACCACAGTGGCTATAGGTGAATACTGGGCCTCAGCACTTGTCCAGTGTTTAGAGACCTGCACATCCTCCTAATGCCCATCGGGGTTGAGATGCTGGTTTGAAATATGGTAGGAGGGTACATATAATGGTATTATGTGTTATGATTTTTTATCTGTACAAATTTAATGTTTTAAGTATAAATATAACTAGAAATATTGTTATCTTTGTTTCATATGCTAGGTAATGCCTTTCATTTTGTTTGGCTGCATTTAAGGTTAATTATAGGAGTGTGAAACATTTTGTTTACATAAAGGCTTATTGCAGAGTTTATTTTGCAAACTAAATAAAATATTAATTACACAGTGTTTTAACATTTTTATACTTTAAATGTACATTTTTTTAAGGAATGGTATTGCATTTTTTGTTATTTGAGTTATTTAAATACTCAAATGAAATTTAATTTTGAAATAATTGATTATGCTTTAGTCTATAGGTGAGACACAGACAAGATGTAACTGTTCCTTGCACTGTCAGGAGATTCTCCTAGTTGTTACCTACAGCTTGTTCATTCCTAAGATTAACTTTCTGTCCATCCATCCATGCACCCATCACATCCATGCATCCTTCCATCCATCCATCCATCTGTCTGTTTTTCTATCTATCATCTATTATCTATGTACACTCTACCTATTATCCATCTCTCTCTGTCTTGTCTGTCCACCTACCTACGTATCTACATACCTATCTTTATTGGCCTTCTATTTATAAGGAGAATTGGTATAATGTAATTAATTTTCTTTGCATGCTCCCATGGTGATTTTCTCCATTATGTCTCATTGTATGGGAATAGACATTCACATGTTCTGAAGTTATATAGTTTATCCATTTTCAGGCTATAAATTAATTGTTAGTGGAAAAAATAAATATTATAAAAAGAAAGTAAAGGAAAATAAAAAGGAAAAATCCTAACCTATTCAAAAGTATTTCTTTGGGCTGGGGAGATAGTTCAGTAATTTAAGCGCCTGCCTGGCAAGTGCAGGGACCCAGTTTCAACCTCTAGTACCTCGTGTCACACCAGCCCCAGAATCTGGGTGCACCATGCCTCTCCCAGAACCAGGTATTGTGGTGCCCAGCTGTGATCCCTGTGCTGAGGAGGGTGACACATGAGGATCCCTATGAGTTCAAAGTGCATAGTAAGATCCTGCATCCAAACTATAAAAATAAAAATACAAAAATAAAATATTACTCTCTGGGCCAGGAATATAGCTCAGTTGCACAGTGCCTTCCTTGAAAGCAAAAGATCCTGAAATTGACTCATGGTGCCATAAGAATTCACTACATTCAATGTCATGAGAACATAAATAAATACATACATACATACATACATACATACATACATACATAAATAAATAAAGTGTTGCCTTTCTTGTTGTAACTAAGAATTCTTAGTGTTTTAATAACTTTTCACTTGCCAGATTTCTCTTGTACTGATGTGATCAACTATATTCCTTACCAGGAAGATCCGGGTGTAGTGGCATGTGTGTGTAATCCCAGAATTTATGAGACTGAGGCAAGAGAATTACTGTGAGCTCGAGGTTAGCCTGGGTGAGTTCAAGGCCTATCTAACCTACATTGTGAGACCTGATCTCAAAAACAAACAAACAAAACCAAAACAACAATAACAAAAAGAACTATGTGGTTTTCTAATTGTGTTACAATACTAGAACTTATTCTCTCACAGTTCTGGATGGTAGAAATCCAAAATCTACTATCACCAGAGTCATAGGTCCTTTGAGATGTCTAGCAATGAGTCCTTTTGCTCCTCTTCCTGGCTTCTGGAATCTTTGAAATTCTCTAGCTTTATCACTTCAGTCTGTTTCTATTGATGATTGTTTTACTTTAGCTTGTTCATGTGGCAAAAATATTTTCCTGTGACTTGCCCATAATATCATATTTGTCTATATAGTGGTATGAGTAAAATGTTAATGATTTGCCTCTTAATGTATAATTATTTCTGTGGTTTCACTTTATTTTTTCTTTGATGGTAATAAACGTCTTTAGATACTAATATATAACATCAAGATCAAATGATAATATACTGACAACTCAATAGTTCTAATCAAACTTCTGTCACTTTATAGCTGTGTAAGGGGAGGACTAGAGAGATTAAGTGAATTATTGAAAGTCACATGTAGGCAGTGACATTTCTTTGTGGTCCCTGAGTGTTACTACTGAATTTTATAATACGACTGTAATGTTGCAAATTGTTAGCACCTAGAAGACAATGATAACAGGTAAATTCATGAGGCTTATCATTTTTTACATTAATGTTAGATGAAATAAATCAGATAGACAAATTTAAGTATTGCATTGTTTCTCTCATGTGAAAAACCTGAAATATAAATAAGGAGCAGACTAAAAGAAGATCATATGGTGTAGGGAGACATCTTTCTCAGCTGGGAAGGGGATCAGAGATGCATGGATGGGTGCAAGGAAAGAGGGCTTTGGGATGGAACAATAACTAAGGTGTGTTATGTACACTCGGTCAATTTCACACAAAGAATGCAAGTATTGTGTACTACAAATTTGTACTACTGCTAATAAAAAATTAGATTTGACAAATGCTCTGGAAGAATTTGACATAATTTAAAGGCAAAGGTAAGGAACAATTAAATAAATCAGTAGTAGTGTTCTCTTGCCACTGAAGACAACTAGGGAAAGGCAGGCTCAAACATAAAGTGATCAGTTGTGGCTTTGCTTTCTGACCAGAGTCTCACAGTGTGACCTGAAGAATTTTCATGGGTGATATGAGATCTAATGATCTCTGCTTTCTTTATTCAAAATAAAATGACAACCAAATTTGCACAAATCTACGTGATACTTTAGTTTTACTTTTGGAGCTGTTCTTTTGCATACATTATTACTCAACTCAGACAAATCATTGTTTCCTTCTCAGCAGGCAACTTTAAATTTATTTTATAAAAAGCACCTTCCACCTCTATAATCACAATCTAGAAAACCTTGAACTCATGGCTCCTTAATGTCTAATATTTTGTATTTGTTTCTTGTATAAAACAGGATATAATTAGATGGTTTCAAGTCCCTGACTTTCAGATCAGATAATATTTATCCCTGAGATTTCCTCTAGATGGATTAAGAGTTTGTGGTTCTACTAATATTCTTCAAAATTTCCAAGAGCCAAGTACTTACAGGTATAGTTCAGTATTTCTACTGTTGTATTGACCACGTTCTTTTACACTTTGTCTTAACTTTACCTACTTCATACCTTTTCTAGCTATGAATGAGTATTGTATCTTAACTGATTTGACCACCTGCTGTTGAGGTAGCTTCTACACTGACTGTTCTTCATATATCAGTTGATCTGGTACTGTGCCATCAAATATTTGCTGTCTGCATGCCACTTTTATACAAGTGGATGCTCTTCTCTATAAACTATCTTTTATATATATGTAGATTTCCTTTTTCACAAATGCAAGCAATTATCAGCTAGTAGGTTTATGTTTTATATTGTTTTAAAATAATCAGACTTCCCGTACCTGTCATAAGCTATTGTCATAAAAAAATCAAGCAAAACCAAAACAACACTGGCTTTAGCTAGTATGTGGAAAAATAGTAGTCCCTTGACTCAGGAAGGAGAACTTTTGGCCTTTTAAAACCTACTTCCTCCTCTTGGTTTCAGTCTGATAGCCATTGCCTATGTATAGAATTTGGTTTCTAGCATTCTTTCTAGTAGCATTGCTTATATTTATGATAATTTAGTTTGTTTATGTTCAATATTGTTATTTAATAGCAATAAGAATTTGAGGAAATGGCTTTGCTTTTCTGAGACAGGAAAAAGTTTTCTTCTTAAATTGGGAGTAGTACTGTCTACTTTATGCTTCCAAACATAGCTTTTATTGTCAGCATAAAACTGAACCAAGTATGTAAGAAGCCTAACAGCCTGGAACACTGGGGCTCATAAATGGGACATTATTTCTTTACATTTGTATTGAAGAACACAATTTTCTCAGTGACTATATTATTTTGTTTCTCAAAGAAATCTATGAAAGATATGGAAATTATGGGAATAGCACCAGTTTTATAGATAGGAATGCTAGGCTCAGGGAGTGATTAGTTCAGTAGTTATTCATGGGAAAGTTTTCTGATTCTTAGAAGAAAAGCATTAGGTTTCCTCCTGATTTATTTAAACTATGTATATCTATATCTATATCTGTATCTGTATCTGTATCTGTATCTGTATCTGTATCTGTATCTATATCTATCTATCTATATCTGTATCTGTTTAATGTTGTAGCTGAAAACAGATTAGGGGGACCAGTACCTTATTAAAATTATTGATGTGTTTATGCCTGTATGCAAATGAAAAAGATTTTTAAGGGACTATGGGAAATAATTTCAAAATGCTTCATAAGTATAAAATTGAAGTTTTTTTGTTTTTGTTTTTCAGATTTTTTTGGTATTTACTAACTTTTTTAAAATATTTTTTTTAGGGAAGGTTCTACAGGCACAAGGTGTTCAGGGTCTCACTACTAGATTGGATTTGTAGTGATTCGCCTGTTTGCAATTTCCCAAGAACTGGGATTACAGGCACATGCTACCATGCCCAGTCTCAATCCCTGTCACGGATTGAACCCCTGGAACCTGTGCTTTCTTGCAGGTGCTTTAATCTGCCGAGCTACTTGGCTGGCCCTTTTTAAAATAAAAAAAAATTCATTCCTTTAATAATCAAGTTTTCTTTACCTGGTGATGAATTAGGAGCATATAAACCATAATCTTTTTGAAAATGCAGACAAGTTTATATAGCCATTTTTATTCTCTAGCTATCATATTAGCTAAATTTACCTATTCCCTTAATAGCATATTCACTTTTGCTTCTATTAATGTTGTTGAAGAATTCCTGAGCCTCAGAGCTCTTTTCTTTTTCTTTATTATTTATTTATTTATTTTTTTGTGGTGTAGCAGAAACTAATTTCTAATATGTTCAAAATGAAACTGACACTTTGGAAATTAGGTTATCTTTTTGTGTGTATGTGTATTAAGCTGACTGAATAATATTTCCAGTGAGTGTTAGCATTCATAGAAAATCTTATGAAAATGTACATGGAAAACACTCCACCTTTAAAGCTATATACCTGGGTTTTAAAAAAGAAACACTGGTGCACAGTTTAGTGTAGTGAATGTTTAACTTACTCTACCTCTATCACTTTGTTCAAACTTGTGCAGGTGTTATTAATAAGAAAAAAAACCCTCTATTTTAAATAAGAATGCTATTCTCCCAGCTTTGAAGCTCACACATACTCTCTAACTTATCCCAGCTTTCGCTCATCTGGTCTTTAAAAGTCTCCTTTCATGTGGTCAGCCCACGAGCCGTGCGTACCGCCGTTCAATCACACCACTGTACATCACCATCGTGCGGGTGGTTTGTATGATTTGCATTTCCTGTGCTGTTTGAGCTTCAATGAGCTCTAAGTGCCACGTATGAAGAAACCACTGCCAAATAATGCAATGATTTTAGTCAAACCAGATGAGCCTGTACTAGAGTCAAGCTACCAAGACAGCTGGGGGTTGGGGAGGGGTTGTCAGGATTTCCTGTTAGAAAGGATTCTTCAAGATGTCCACACATACATAATGTGAATTCCTGAGCAAATCTGTCCATGTAACATAAGCAGGTTACTTTCAGGACGATAAGACTAAGGAGATAAGATGAAAAACTGTGTATGTATTATTCTGAGAAAATGGATCGTTTTAGATTTTGTTCTATGTCATGTTGCCAATGTAATTATTTATTGTGACAATAATGCATTTTGATAACATTAACTCTCTAGCAATACAGAGTAAAATTTAGTCAAATTAAATACATTTATTACTTGTCTCCTTGTCCTACAAAAGAAAACTTGTATTTTCTTAAAAATGATCAATAAACCTTTGGACAATATTCATAGATGGCATAGTAGTGGGCCAATGAACAGCTACTAACATGGGGAAGGGAAAAAAATGTACCAGATACTAGTCTTCATGAAAAACATAGACAGATGGGGAGACAGACCTATATGATGCCACAAATAGATGAATATCTTGTAAGGATTTCAAACAAATGTTGAAAAAGCCAGTGAAACTTTGTAAGTTGGTTTAAAGTATATTTTGTGCTTATAAACATTTTATTTATTCTGCTCACCTGAAACCCAGCCTCTAAATTGTTAGTAAAATATTTTATCAATATTAAGCTTTAAGAATTTGGAATGGGGACCAGGGATATAGCTCAGTGGAATAAGTGTCTGCCTGGCAAGCTCGAAGTCCTAAGTTCAATCCCTGGTACCACAAAAAAAAAAAAAAAAAAAAAAGAATTTGGAATGAAGCAGTACATAAACATAGAAATATTAAAATGTGTCTTACTAATAACAGTGACTAGTTTTCCTTAGATTTCTTTAACTTGGAGCTGGTGTTATATTGCTTGCAAGAAAATAATCTACAGATATTCTGTTAACTATTGATAATTAATACTTTCAAAGATGTTTTATTTTCAAGTATAGTTATTTGAATATTTATTCCTTTTTTCCAGTTATAAAATTTTACAAGAAATATCTCTGATAAACTTTCTGTGGATATGATTTACTGATTTATAATTCAGTATCAGTTCAACTGATGATGTTCAGTATGCTTATCAGTGCCTATCATACATGCCCTGTAGCATGTTTGGTTGTTTTATTTGACTTTCTTGAATCAGGGTCTTACAGTGTAGTGCAGATTGGCCTTGCATTCACTATCTAGTCTCCTGAGTGCTGGGACATTCAGCACCAAGCCTGGCTAATATATAGCTGTTTTAATATACTCTAAAGAAGAAACATTGCAACTACAGATCCATACTAAGGAAATTACTGTGTAATTATATCTATCTTAAAAAAAGGTAGACAACTTATATAAATGTAGAAATAGATATCATTGCACCTACAGTAAAATGGTTTTGCATATTGCATTTTCTGTGTAGTCCTTTTAGCTGAAAATACTTTTTATGCCAAGAGTACTGTGATGTTAAAGGTTAGTCTTACTTTTTAGTTCCTTCATAGTTTGTTAACTTTTTTAGCATGAATATAATTTCAATACAAATCTAATTTGATCATATAACTTAACCCTTACCTGATGCTCAGTTTGGCACCTTTGGATTGTTAGTAGATTATATGCCACCAGAGACTTTGGGTGTGCAAACATTTCTTCATTGTCTGAATTTGAAAGGTAATAGTATGATGATGAACTTTGTAAACTATCATAAACTACATAAATTAATCTGATTATGGGGAAAAAAGGGTGATAGAGGAGAGGAGCAAAAATAATTGAAATGTGGTATGTAATATACCAGTCCCCTACACTGAATAGACTTATTAGATACTAATAAAAGTTTTTTGAAGTATCTCATTTAATTGGAGATTATGGTGTATCTTAAAAACCAATTTCATAAATATGTAGACTATTAAAATTATTATTTGATAAATTAGTTTCAAGAATATTGTGCTTATTATTAAACATTTTAGTTTTATGTAAGTATGAATAATGAACAATGTATCAACCTTTCTGTGAACATTCTTCTTGGTTGCTTAGTTCCTAGGAAACTATTTTTTCAACCTAAAAATAAATTATATTTTTAGGTTCTTAATCTCATGGGGAAAAGAACACATTTTCTTTGTATGTCTTTAATTTATTAAACAATTTTGTAATGCACTTTGTACATAGATCATGGAAACCATTGGCAAACATTTCTCTGACCTCACAACATAAGCTGCACTCTTATTGCAATTCTAGAAAATGTGTTTATAAAGATTCCAGCAATAATAGTCTTGTGACTAAATAAGAAACAGAAGCTGAAGCTAAGAGCCAAACAGATACCTATCGGTTTCCTTGAGCTTAATTTGATTAAAACATGGTTCTCAAAAACATTAAATACAATGTCATGTCAGAGAGGCAGTATATGATAAATATAGTTTATGGCAGGAAATCATTATTAAATCAGCATTACTAGTGAGTCTGTTATGGAAATTTCCCTGTAATTTAGTTAAGTTTCCCCCATTTTCCACCTCCAGTGTATCACTACACTTTAATGTTAAATATATCACTTTCTGTTGAATGAATGACAATTTTATTACTTTCAAGTACCGCACATCTGTATTGTTATCAGTAACCAAACAAGTCATACTGATCTAGCTCTTTACTTATATTAGGAATGCTAATAGTCAAAGAAAGCATCCATCTTGATCATTGGTGACCAGGAGCCCAGTACCCAAGACCTAAAAGCAATGATTACCTGGCTTTTACAGGAAAAGCAATTCTTTTCAATGTAAAATACAGGAATTTGGTTAAATGAGATTACTGTCTGAATTTAGAAGTACTATTTATTTGATGCAGAAAACTTGAGAATTTTATATCATTGTACTATTTTTACTGTCTTTCTGTGAAATAGTGGTAACATACATTTATAGCTAAACTGACTACTTGAATATTTTTAGTAGTTCAAAAAGCACTTTTGACAAGAAGTATTTGTCCAAGACAGGAAGATTATTTGGTTTATCTACACTAATAGAATATTTTTGCTGATATAAAAGATTTTGTGTTATTACAGCCCTCCCCCAAATTCTTTTTGGTTTCCATTTCAAATGTCACCAATGTGGAAAAAAATACCATTAGTCAAATTGCACATCTTTTAACGAAAAGGAAAAAAAAAATCAAGAAAAAGGCATAGTGAGTTTCTAGTGTATTTTTGGCTTTTTTTTTTTTTTGAGAAATGCTGACTTGAATTAAGTCTTAAAATTATCTTTCTTTCTTTGTTTCATTGTATACATTATCTTCACAGAAAAAATCTACTGAACAGTATGTAACTTCATGCTTCCCTTGCCATACACTAGGAATGATTCACTTTTGTGACTAGAATAATAAAAGATACTATCTTTCTCAAGAAAATGGGAATATAACTTTGCAATAAAAAACATAAATTGCATCTCTCACTATTCTCTCTGAAATTATTTGTAAGGACCTAGAGAAACAAATATTTCTTTAAAGGATACTGAAGTATTTATGGTTTTATGAATTTGATCCAGGTAGAAACTTATGTGCAAGTTGCAGAAACAACACTGGGGCCCTTATCTATTAAACCTTAGCTCCTTTACAGGAAATAAATATGGAAAACTAAATGGCTGTTGCTTATGTGCACTCACTGATTTCTGTAGATTACTCTCTCGTGGGTTTTCTCAGGGTTTCTCCAATTCTGTCTGCATCAGGCTGACTGAAGTATCACTTTAGTTCTCTATTCTTATATATACATATAGAATAGAAGGATGATTCATATTTTTATTATTAGTTACTTTTGTTACATTCTGCTTAATCATGTCATATGCAATGTTGTAAAAGTTATTTAAACCATAGTGGAACATAAAATTTTTGGAAGTTTTATGCTAGGATGCTTGAGACTCCATCTATAGTAATAATAATGTGTATTGTATGAGAATCCATTCACACTAAAACTACTCTCCAATATCTAAAAGATTCTCATTTATTTTTCGGTCATGCCATCAGTCCTTCCCAAAATGGTTCTATGTACTTGCATCAGCCAGCTTTCCTATACTGTGACAAAATATTGATTTAATCAACTTGTGATAAGAGCTTACATTAGCATACAGTTTTGGAAGTCTCAATCCATTGTCAGCCTGTTGCTTTTGGGTTGTGGTAATATTGTACATCATGAAAAGGGCATGTGGCAGGAGAGGAAACATAACCTCACTGTGTGTAGGAAACAGAAAGATACAGAAAGGACCAGTGTCCCTTTATCTTTATCCAGGGAATCCCTCCCGCCCCTGCCCCCCACAGGCATGCGCACAATGGCCTAGCTTCCTTTAGGCCCCACCTACTAAAGTTCTACTACTTGCCAGCATCACTACAGGATGGTGATAACATTGGACACATGAACCTTCGGAGAATATTACTAAAGGCATAGCCTTACTCAGAGTGTCAATGAATATTCCAAAAACAGTTGGGGAAACAAAGTATATATTCAGTGAACACATGTGGAGGTATAGCAAGAGCGATTAAGTTATTTGTGCAAAGTTAGGCTACCTTTAATTGTTAGGCAGATGTATGACTGAAGTTTTCATACTTTTTTCTTTTTTACTGTCAACAATGGGGTATCCTGTTTTATTTGAAAATGAGATTGTTTCACTGGAGTAACAAATATTCTTGCTATCAAAATACCCACAATCTCAGACACTTTTATTCTGGCTTAGGTATGCTAACTGCTTGAAGGTAATCTGAAAATCTAACTTCATTTAATTTTCTTTAATGTCTGTTTTTCATTCTCAGCTTTGATGATTTAAAAATCATGGAAGCCTTATGGTGAGATAATGAGTTTCTCAGGCTCTTAATCCTTTTTACCAGGTAGATAGAATTTACAGTTAGGGAAGAGGGAGATATTTGAATGGAATAAAAACCTTTTTTTGTTGTTGTTTTTGATATTTTTAGAGAAGGGTTAATAGGGTGTTCAGGGTCTTACTGCTAGATCGATCAGACTTGTAGTGATGTGCCTGTTTGCAGCCCTCCCCAAAGCTGGGATTAGAGGCACTCACCAACACACTCAGTCTCAGTTGCCATCTTATTGTGCCCTGGGGGCAGGGTCCACATGGCAGGACTGGGAATCAAAACCTGGGCCCGGCATCTGCTTGCAGATGCTTTAATGCGCTGAGCTATTGGGCCTGAACCTTCTATGTGATACAGATTCTTAAAAATGTGACAGTCTTGGCTCAAGTTTCTTATTGACAATTTTGTTTCTACCTTCAAGTAGCCCATGTGTATCTTTCAACTCCTTTCATTTTCTCTAAATTTCTCTGAGGATAACATCTTAGAATTTCAGGTCACTTTTCTTTTCTGGATTCTACTGTAACTGGTTCCTAGCCTACCTGAAAGCATATACTGATTTATATTATAGGGTATATACTGCAAACTAAATGGTCCTAACAGGACACTAGAGAAAAGCCTCTCTTCCTCAGTGTACAGGAGGGAAGCTTTTGTTTAGAGGCAGCAGAAATGTGGAAGAAGGCATTGAACATAGTTATATAATAAAAATGTTGGTATTGCAGTGTTAGATCAAGGGCCAGGAGCTACAGAGTTTCAATCTGCATGCCCCTGGGGAGATGAAAGGTTGGTGACAGTAATCAGAAAAGGAAAGTGATGGTGGAGGTAGAGCTCTTTCTATTAAAATAGTATTGCCTCCTAACTTGTTTATGATGTCATTTGCTTCCCATTGCAAATTCATATTAAGTGTGCAGGCATGAAGAATATCCTGTAACAGATTGATAACAATGGAAAAGTTGTTTCTTGCCCAGGTGATCTATTAAGAAAATTTTATTTGTTAAAGAGATGTATGTATGTATGTATGTATGTATGTATGTATGTATTTGGTACAGGGTCTTAATGTGCAGCTTGGAATTGTACTGATTCTACTGCTTCCCAGTAATGGGATTATTGGCGTGCACCAGCACATCTGGTTTCAGAGCCAACATGGCATGTGGTACCAGGGATCAAACTTGGGTCTGGCACTTGCCAGGCAGGCACTTAGACCACTGAGCTATCTTCCCAGTCCTGTTAGGAAATTTTATAATCGAGAATTGAACTGTAAACTTAATAATAAAAATAGCTTTTGTATCAAATAGGATGCATTCCTTTCTGTCTGACTGACAAAAATATATGGCAGGGACTGGGTAAATATCTTGCATATGCAATGGTGAAAAACGGTCCTGTTCTTACCTTTGGAACACTCTACACTTCTTAGAATTGTCATCAGTATGTTAGCCAACAGCTAATTGTAGCTATGAAGCACTTCAAATGTGATTTGTTTGCATTGAGTTGCTATGTAACTATAAAATGAAATGTGAATTTAAAAGATTTAGTTCAAATAAAGAAGGTATCGTGTGTCTTAATGTCTTTTAATGTTGATTAGTAGGTAATAATATTTAGGATATATTGATTTAAATAAAATATACTTTATAAATGATTTTATCTCTTTTATTTTCCTTTTATTTTAATGACCTCTATAAATAATTGTGTATTTTACATTTGTATCTCATATATTTTGGATTGGATATAGTAAGCTGTGACCTGTGGGGAAGCATTTTTCTAGTGTATTCAAATTCTTTGTTTTTCCTTTGTTATTTTTAAAAACTCTTGATTTAAAACATTTGAATCAGTTGAAATTTGATCTGGTGTGAGCTGGTCTGGATCTTCAGCCTTTCTACCAAGGTGACTCAATACCATTTATTGAGCTGATCCTCTTTGATTTGAGTCTACCTTGATCACATGGCAATACTTGTATGAACTGTGTTTGTTTCTGTACTTGTCTTCCTTTTTATTGGCAATGCCAATATTTGTATGCATAAAATACTTTCTATTTTTTAAATTTTGATACTTCATATGTATAAGATTAGCCTATGCCTGATTTCCTCCTCTTCAGAATTTCTTGCCTTTTCTTTGTTTTTTTGCTATACTAATTAGAATCAGTTTTTATAGTTCTAGGTAATAAAAACCAGCTTAGTTTTTAAATTATGATCAAAATAACTCAATTATAAAAAATTCCTTTTCACATATTGTCTGTATATCTAGAGAAATGTTTTAGTGTTCCATTCATTCAAGATATCTTTGGGATTTTCCTAGAAATATTTTAATGTTTTTATTATGTAAGTATTTCACATTTATTAAATGTATTTTATAGTATTCCCTTTAAATGCTTTGGTTTAAATAAACATTGATTTTGTAGTCCATTAATTTATCAAATTCTCTAATTATTTATAATAGTCTTTATAGTACATTTACTATCTTGTGTTTTCCAATCTTATATATGAATATTGACAATTTTATTGCATTCCTTATAGCTCTATCTGAATTTTTTCTTTGCTGTTCTGTTGGGTTGTACTAAAAAATGGTGGTAGTCTTTCAGTCTTGCTCTTGGCTTTAATGCTTCTTCCTTAGTATGAGGCTAGCTTTCTCTTAAACTGATATATCATTGTCTTAACTACTCTTCTCTCATTGCTGGGACAAATACCTGACACCCAAAATGAAGGAAGGAAAAGTTTATTTAGCTCACAGTTACTGGAGGTTTCAGTCTGTATCTGGCCGGCTGCAAAGCAGACTGGAGCATAGCAGAGAGCAGCCATTCATGGCAGTGAACAGCAACAACAGCAGCAGAGACAACTGACCAACCAGGGCAACAGAGAGCAACAGACCAGTCTGTCTCTCTGTCCCTCTTTATGTTACATTCAGGTTCTCTGCCTCAGCCCATCTGCTTCAGGCCACACCCATCAGTACTGAGACCCATAATCTCATCAGTACTAAAACACATAATCCCAGCGGATCATAAGTCAAATCTCAAGTCTCAAACTCTAGAAGTCCCCACCCTATGGGGCTTTGGGGGGACAACTAGACATATACCATAACAATCATATTATATTCAAATAAGTTTTATCTTCTTATTCCAGTAGTAAAACTTTGTTTTATAGAAAGTATGAGTAGTAGTTATATCTGGTTAAATGTCTTCTCATTAATATGCCACTTTTTCCCTTTGGAGCTATTAAAATGATAAAACATTGATTTGTTCATACTGATCCATGTTGATATTTTTAGGAAAAAGTCACTTTTATGCCGATCATTTATGCTGTTTTACTGTTTTCCTTTCCCACTAGATTTTGTTTGCTGATATTTTATTTCAGTCTAGTTTCTGTGTATAGATAAGATTAATCTGTGTATTATTCATATTTGACTTCGTAAGGATAAAATAATTTTGAAATTGCCTCAAAATTGTTCATTCCACAGACTTCTTAAACTCCACATTGCTTTATAGCAGTTTAAATTGAAATGGAATTGTCTGTCTTTTAATAATTTGAAAACATGGTTTTAAAGAGCCTGGACATCAAATGTTGAAAGACACTAATCCTTGAGAGAAGGGAAACCAAAGGAATGCCTTGTGTTTCCTCAGCTTAATGCATTGAGTGAGTTCTATGTAAGCTCTAATTATGGAGGTTTAGATGAGCCTCTAAGACTTTTGAATAGAAAAAATAACTTAAGGAAAGCATTTGCACGTATAGAAATCAAATGATAAGGGTGAGGGAAGGTGCTCAGAGTGAATTCTGGAGCTTAGAAATGTATCCCACTTGATTATTCAGATCAGTACAGATCAGCAAAGGAATGGCTTTCAACTCATGGTTGAAAAAGGAATTATTTAAGAAGGAACAAGTACCCAATACTTGAAAGGGCCAGATGTGATGCTAATTTCTATCAGCCGGTATGAAAACATGATTCCATGAGGGTTGTAGTCTAAGTTTTAATTTAATTTAATTTAATTTTATATATGTATTTAGTATAAGGTCTACAGGGTCTCACTATAAAGATTGGATTTTTAGTGATCCTCCTCTTTTCAGCCACCCAAGTTCTGGGATTACAGGTGTGTGCCACCATGCCTATTTGCAATCACTGTCTCGCATGCCCTGGGCATGGGGTAGCATGGCACACCAGGGATCGAACCCTGGTTTGTACTCTAAATTTATACTCAGTTGATGCAGAAATGATTTGTTTCCATGTTGAAATGGCTATTGGTAAGCACATATTTCCTTAGACTAGTAGCTTCAGTTTCTTGCTTTGGTGTTGTCCAGAGGTCATTGCCATTTCTTTGACATGTGGATGTTCCCAGCATGGCTGTGTATGTCTTCAGAAGCCAACATGGGAAGCAGTTTCCTTACAAGGCAAGTTTGTGTGATCTTATGTCATTTAATCACATAATCTTATCAACATTGCTATAGTTTATGAAGTAAGGATGTGTTCTGCTTACCCTCAAAGGGAATAATTACGCAGGGAATGAATACAAACAGCTGGGATTATGAGGCTGCTTTAGACTATCCTCCACACCTGGGATTAGAAGAATATTTTTATAACAGATGCATTAAAAGAAAAAAAGTTAAGAATATTCAAAATACCCTGGTAACACATGCTACACCAGCCCCAACCCTACACACTGCTGAACTGGCCCCGGGTTTCTGGTATGGTGTCACATGTCTGTAATGCTAGCGCTGGTGAGGCTGAAAACGGAAGGATCACTATGAATCTAAGCTACATAGTGAGGTCCTGGGCCAAATACATTAAAAAAAATTTCAGGGGCCCGGTGGGATGGCTCAGTGGTCTAAAGCGCTTGGTTGGGAAAGCTTGGGCGGCTTTAGGGACTGCGGTTCAATCCCTGGCACCACATGCTATGCCAGCCCTGCCCTTGGGGTGGACTGAGTCGGCCATAAAAATGAGTGAATAAACAAAAAAGGTTCTGAAACAAGAAAAAAATAAATAAATAAAAGAAAAAAAAATTTCAAATAAGGTTGCATCAGAGTCAAGTTAAGCAAGGCAGTAACTACTGAAAGATATTACATTAAAAAGTAATACAGTGATTTTTGACCACGAGAGAAGATGAAAAAGAGAATTAAGAGTCAAGAAGTAGAAATAAGAACTTCCTTTGGCTGAATAGAGTTTTAGGTACTCCCACTCCTGACCTCTGTGTGTGTGTGTGTGTGTGTGTGTGTGTGTGTGTGTGTGTGTGTCCTATTAAAGTCTGATTCTTCCTTGGTCATAATCTTACATTTCCATTGCTGGTTTTACATTATGGGAGATTAAACTCATGGCCTCACACATAGTAGGTAAGCACTCTACACCTGTGTTATATTCCTGGATCCCCTATAATCTTAGGAATACAATACATGTGTATGTTCCCCCAAATGGGGCTGTAATGCATACATTTGTGGATTCTACATTAGTGACAGGTGATGGCACTTAGAATTAAGACAGAATGCATATTAGTGGTTTGAATAATTTCATGTTATGTTCTATCCCTTTGTAAAATTAACTTTTAAAGTGGCAGTGAGCTTCCAAAGTTGAACTTCTTAGAAATATTTTATGTACAGAATATTTTCTCAGTTCATTTGAGAATATATTTAAATGCTTGTTGTTGAAATTTGAATAGTTTAATGTAAAATTGTTTGAATAAATTTTTAACATTTTAAATTATTTTTATTATTTTTTTTTTGTGTGGGACCAGGGTTCAAACTCATGACCTTCCACTTGCCCAGCAGGCACTTGTGCCTCGGAGCTATCTCCCCAGCCCCCATTTTAAATTATTTAAAAATTTATACTTAGCAATAATATTTTTGTTTTACTATGAGAATACTCAGAGGCCGGGTGTAGTGAGACATGCCTATAAACCTAGCTCTCAGGAGGCTGAGGCGGACCGATCATTATGAGTTCAAGATGAGCTTGAGATACAAAGTGAGCTCAAGGCCAGCCTGAAGTGCATAATGAGAACCTATCTCAAAAAAAATCAATTATCTCTATCAACTGGATAAGAAATCATATTCAAATAGAACAAAAGTAAATCTGTCTACTTCATCTCATGAAGTTTTTATAATCTTTGATTTTATTTTATTTTATTTATTTATTTTTTTTTCTTTTTGAGATAGGGTCTCGCTATGTAGTTCAGGCTGGCCTTGAGCTCACTTTTGTAGCCCAGGCTGGTCTCGAGCTCACACTGATCCTCCTGCCTCAGCCTCCGGAGTGCTGGGATTACAGGCATGCGCCGCCACGCCCAGCTCTTAATCTTTGATTTTATACCATGTATTTAAAACACTTTGAAAACTAAGATCACAAAAGTTGTATTTTTTTAAGAAACAATGTCATTTCTAAGTTAGAAATAAGTAAGTATAGCTCTGATTTTGTAAATGTCCACAACAATGAAAATATTGTTCCGAAGTACATGTTCCTATTTAGGAAATTGTCGCTTTTCTGGATTTGTGAGCTGGTTATTGTTTCAGTTTAATGACTCAGTACATTATTTGGGCTTCTACTTTATTATTAGTTTTATCCCTCAATCAGTGAGGTGCCATTTTTATCTTGATGAATTCCACTTACTGCTCCAGTGTTATAAGTGGCTATGATTTCTAGTACTTTGTAGTATATCTTATGTAGAATAATATCTCAGTTACTTTTCTGATTGCTGAGTTACAATACCTGACTCCCCCCAAAGTTGAAGAAAGGTTTATTTAGCTCACAGTCCTTGGAGGCTTCAGCTTCCAAGGCTTGGTAGAGGCGGGGTGACCCATAACAGTGGTACAACTGTTCATGATGGCAGAAGATAGCAAAACCAACAAGAAAAACAGTTAAGTCTCTTTCTCTGCCTTATATTGTATGCAGGTTACCAGCTGTGGTAGTTGATACATTGTGTTAACTTGAGGAAGCTTGGCTGGATGGGCTTGCCTGGTTCCTGGCTGTGGGGGCCCCATCCTGCAGGATGTAGGGGGCCTGCCCTGGGATGTGATTGGTTCCAGTCTAGGGCCAAACGGGGCCACTCCAGAGTGAGTACAAAAACTGTATACAAGAGTTGAGGAAGATTTTGTGCAATCAGATCAGCCCAGCTGGCCCTGCCCTGTCCGCTTCCTGCCTAGCCTATCCCTGCCTGCTTCCTTGGAGAAGTCCTGGTCTTTGGAGGAGCTCTTCTCTAACACAGAATTTGGAAGAGACAGGCTTGATGGATGCCACAGCTATTGTTCCTCCTCTGCACTTCATTGTTTTCTGCAGCCGTGGAGCCAGTGGAGTATGGACTGAAACCTCCACAAACTGTGAGCTAAATAAACCTTTCCTTCCTTTATTTTGAGTGTCGGGTATTTGTCCCAGCAACGAGTAAAAAGTAACTAAGACTCCAGCTCTAAGGTGGGTGCCACAATCACACCCTGAATCCCAGCATTGCACTATGTGTCATTCACACACCCTAAATTCAGCCATATCCAGAAAAGCCTTTTGAATGCCTGAGGCTTTGGGGTGACATCTGACATTTAGACACAAACCATAACACAAAGTTAAAAAGTATTTTACTCAAAACACTGGGGAGACTGAGGCAGGAGGATTATGTGAGTTTGAGGTTAACCTGGACTACAAAGTGAATTCAGGGCTAGCCTGAGTTAGTGAAACCTTATTTCAAAAAGACCCCGTCCCTTCCAAAGTGAAAAATAATTTCACCGAAATATTTAAATATTCATAATTCTTTCTTTTCCTATCAACACACAGATTTGTCCCTTAAAAAAAAACCACACACTTGTTTTTTTAAAATTAATTTACAAAGATTTAGATTAGCAGAAATCTTGAGTGTGGGAACATTATTTCAGTGGAATAACGAAAATTAGGTACTTTTATAAATTCTAGAAAGCCTTTTAATACTATTATTGAAGTGGGAGTTATAAAATGTTAAAAGCAAGAGCCAGAGCCAAGTAAAACCTCTGGAGTATGGCTGCAAGTTCAGAGTGGGAAACATCTGGCTTTATGTAAGCATGCTATCTGACATAGCTTTGCAAGATGGCGAGGCGTTAGATGGATGTTGAGGAGATGCTGAGCAACAGTAATAATAGCAGTTAGTTGTATGGCATGTGCTACTTAGCCAGTATTGTCTTAAGCTTTATATACTGTATGTCATTATTTATATTCACTGCTAGGATGGTTATTATCTTTACATATAATATAAGCAAACTGGAACCTTAAATTTTGACGTTACTATCTTCATTTATTACATTTAGTGTATAGTAGTATTACTATTTAAACTCAGTCTTTTTAGTCCTCAAGGGCCTATTGTTGATCATTTTTCCTGACTGTAACTGATGTGATATGATGTTTTGGAGTACAGTAGGATAGATGAAATAAAGAAATACTAAAATATCAGGGGATAGGGATATAGCTGAACAGTGCAAGCTTCTGCCTGTTCAGTGCAGTCCTGAGTTCCATTTCTAGTTAAAAAGAATATATATATATATATATATATATATATATATATATATATATATTCATACTGATTTCTATTGAAGTGGGAGTTATATATATATATATATATATATATATATTCATACTGATTTCTACTGTGGTAGTACTGTACATTCCCACCAATACTGTAGAAGGGTTCCCTTTTCTCCCTATATTATGAAGCATTTGTTACTACTTGATTTCTTGATGAAAATCTTTCTTTGTGGAGTAAGATGGTATTGCAGTGTTGTTTTAATTTGTATTTCTAGTAATGTACATTTGCATAGCTAGTAATGTTGATGATTTTCTCATATGTTTGTTGCCCATTTCTATTTTTTTTAATTCCTTATATAGTTGATATTATCATCCATTATCTGAAGTCCAGCTGACGATTTTTTTTTCTGTTCTTTTTGGGTTGTCTTCCCTTTTCGTTTGTTTCTTTTGCTAGAGAGAACCTTTTAATTTGATACAATCTCATTTAATGATCCATAATGTAATGTTCTTAGGCAGCTGGGATTACTGTAGAAAGTTCTTACCTATGTCTGTATATCAAGAGTCTTATCTATTTTATTTTCAAGAAGATTAAGCACTTCTGTTTTAATATTTAGATCATTGATTGATTTTTATTTTAGTACATGGTGAGTGGTAAATTCAGTCTTCTATTTGTGAATAGACAGATTTACTAGTGTCATTTGCTAAAGAGGTTACCTTTCCTTTAGTGCATGTTTTTGGATCCTTGGTCAAAGATCAGGTAGTACATGTGTCCTGCATTGCTTTTGCATTTTCTAGTCTGTTCCTCTGATCCATATGTCTGTTTTGTGTAAGTGCCTTGCTGTTTTTATCCCTGAACTTTTCTAGTATAACTTGAAATTAGAAATTGTGGTGCCTCCTGCTTTGTTCATGTTAGCCAGGAATACTTCAGCTCTTCTGGGTTTCTTCTATTTCTAGATGAATTTAAGATGTTTTCTCTGTTTCTGTGCAGAACATTGTTGGTATTTTGGTGAAATGGAATTAAATCTGTATGCAATTTTTGGTAATGCAGGCATTTTGACGATATTGGTTATGACTACCTGGGAACAATGGATATCTTTTCATCTTCTGGTTTTCTGTTCAATCTGATTTATTCAGGATATTGTAATTTTCATTAAAGAATTCTTTATTTTCTTTGTTAGGTTAAATTCAAAGCATTTGACTTTGCCTGATGATACTGTGAATGCTACCATTTTCCTTATTTCTTTCAGTTGGGTTCATTACTGGTATGCTAGTTAGGATTGTATGTGTTGTTTTTGTATTTGGCCTTTCCTATTGAATTTTGTCTAGGAATCTTGCTGGAAGTTTTGCATCTTCTATGTAGAGTCATGTTATCTTTTAATAAAGATAATTTAAATTCTTTCTTTCCTACAAGTATCTTTTTTTTTATTTTTTAACCTCTTGCCTCATTGTTATGACAAAAATTTTAAGTACTATATTAAACAGAATGGGATGATAGACATTTGCTGATTATAGTATGTAAAGTCTCAGTTTAACTTTAATAATGTGTATTTCTCCTTATAAAACCAAAGTATACTAATTACACAATTGACAAATACAAAAGAAAATAACATATAATTCTACAACCCACATGTAACAACAATTTTTTATATTTTTGTTCTTGTCTGGTAAATTTTATCAATATGTAGGTAAGACAAAATCTCAGACCTTTCTTCATTCTTGATAAAGAAATTGCTAGAATAATTAAAAATTCATTATGTGTAAGAATTAGAAAGTGATTCAGTTCTCCAATAAAATGGGAATAGTTTCCTAAATTCTACTACATTTGTGTAGTAGAATATTAACTCTACCCTTAAGAATTATATGTACAAGCCGGGCGTGGTGGCGCACGCCTGTAATCCCAGCACTCGGGAGGCTGAGGCAGGAGGATTGGTGCGAGTTCGAGACCAGCCTGGGCTACCAAAGTGAGCTCAAGGCCAGCCTGAACTGCATAGCAAGACCCTGTCTCAAAAAAGACAAAAAAAAAAAAAAAAGAATTATATGTACAAAAATTTTTTAAATTTGGGGCTATATTTATAAGAATGTTAAGTAAATATATATTATAATAATGACAAATATGTTATATTCCCAGTTGTCTATTCATATTTTTAGAAATAAAAATAATTGGGGAAAATATCAAAGATACAAAAAAATTATCATTACATGTGGGATGTAGAATTATGTGTTATTTCCTTTTGTATTTGTCTATTGTGCAATTAGTATACTTTGGTTTTATAAGGAGAAATACACATTGTTAATAAAGTTAAATTGAGACTTGACATAGTGTAATGAGCAGGTTGGCAATTGCATATACTTTGGAGATGACAATGCAAATATAAGGGTACATTTAAAATTTATTCAAAGATATGTTTTTCATTAAAATGCACATATGTATTTGTATTGCAAAGATGTTATAAAAGAAAAAGTAAGAAATACATATAGCAACAGTAGAAAAGGAAACATATTTTAGAAATTCTAATTTGGGGAAATAGTCCATCTGACCAAAGGAACACTAAGCTCAACAAAGCCTACCATTGTCTAATAAAAATGAATCACATCAGTTCATCATAAAAGTGATGTTTGCTTACTGAGGTATTGAGAGATGAAGTATCTACAATTTTCTTCATAATAAATAGGAAAAATTAAAAATAAAGTGGGAAAGATAGAATGGCCAACTTTGCCAAAATGATAAGCTGTTAAAGTTGTGTGATATGTTATCTCCTTTTGTGTGTTCTTATGAAAGAGTGATGGGTGCATGCAGATTTCAAATATTTTACAGTGACATTTATTTTTGAAACTTTTATAATTGTTATTGTGTTTGTTGGTTCTAAACCCCGTTAACAGACCATACTCTAACTATTGCTGATTGTCTGTGTGTGAGTGTGAATGTGTGTGTGTGTGTTTTCAATATGTCTGAATATTTTTTAAAATGAACAAAAATTAGTTTTAGGAAGTTTCTAAAAGTTTAAGCTAATCTTTCTGAATATTGTAAACTTCTTACACAATAGGTTTTTGAAAGGTGTTTATTTCTTAAAATAACTAAAACTTAATTTTATAAGATGAAAGAACCATGACATCCTGTATCTGTACCATTTCACTCTGGTCCTGAAGAAAATTTATTAACTCTTTCTTACTTTAAAGTAAGGACAAGTGTAATGAAAAACATCATTTTTTAAAAAGAAATCTGAAGTAGCATTATTCTGTATTGACTAAAAGGAGATGAGGTGCATGTCAGAATCACCAGAGACTTTATCTGTCTTGAGGCTCTGTTTCCTTAATCATCAGTTCATAGCCAATCTCATTTCATCTATACCTTTCTCCTGCCCCACCTCACATTAGATTATTTTGACATAAATCTTATATATTATGTTGCTTCATTTGTAAGTATGTTTATGTGTATCAGAGCAGATAATCTTCACTTCATTAGTGGGTAGCTGAGGTAGCAGTACTTGCTTTTGACTGAAAGCACATCCTTATGCTACTGCCTCCAATTCTGTAGCTGCCAAAGATACGTTGTGGTAGGAAAGTGAAGAACCATATCCTTGGGCTGAGAAGGATCTGTTGTTGTCAGGGCCATGACTTTTCTGATGAAGCAATTTCATCAGCTTAAGTGATAAAATACAGAGTTCTACCCATTAAGTGGGCCTTTATTTGGGACATCCTGAAGATTAGAGTTAAATAATTCTTGCTTTAAAATAACATTAATATAAGTAGGTAAATCAGTGAAAGGAAACTTCATGGTTTTCTCTTTCATAAATTAATTTTTGTTACAATAATGTATATTATATCAGTTATATTTTCTTCATTTCAAACATATTTAAATTCTGTATATGATAGTGGGTCCAAAGTTAAGGATTCAAATATATTATAAATTTCCTATGTATATAAACACATTACCCTCAATATATCAAGAGCTAGAAATTCAGTATATTAAGATGAGTAGACAACTAAGGATACTAAGCCTTTCAAAAGGTGTTCATGTTTGTCCATGACTTGAGATTTTGCACGGGGAAACAATGCAATGATTCAGGATATTTAATCATAAGATTATTTTTATAATAGTTACCCAAGTAATCATTTGCAAAGAGAGTTAAGGAAATCTTTCCACACACTAAAGACCAAAGAATCCATCTGAGGGCCTGAATCCTATAGTAATGTCCTGCATAAGTGCAGTTTAAGACC
This sequence comes from Myocastor coypus, assembly GCA_004027025.1. Taxonomy (NCBI): domain Eukaryota; kingdom Metazoa; phylum Chordata; class Mammalia; order Rodentia; family Myocastoridae; genus Myocastor; species Myocastor coypus. Next base: position 26,999 of record PVJA010025333.1, read on the forward strand.
TACAGCCCCGCTTCAGTGTAACTAGAGAAGCCAAGAGCCCATACCTCATGCAGGCCTGTTTCATGGATAAGTGCTGGGAAGGCCCAAAGGTCAGTGATAGAAGCTATAAAATCTGTGTCAGTGGGATGAAGGATCTGTGCTAGCAGGCTGAGGAATCTGCACTCGAACCAGGAAGTGACAGTTAAAGTAAGAACCAGAGCTCCCCACAAAAATGTATCACAGCCATTCTCAACAACAGTGAGGTTTCATGCTCTGATGATGAGAACAGCTGAGTTCCCATCAGGAAAGCCAACATGACAAGCTTTTCCAGGAGAATGAGCAGCGCACCATCTTCCCCTTTGGATCCAGGACGCGATGCTTCCAAACAGCTTCTCCAGCCTCCCAACAAACTCTCTTCTTCCTCTCCACTTCTGCTTCTTATACTGCCAGCAACAATCCTCAGATGGACCTCCCACCCAGCAACATGCTCAGTTCACTTGAGTATTGGTAAGTTGACTGCAAGTTGCCCAACCACCACAACGTCCAATGTAGGAATTCATAGGTTCTAGAAAGTGTTCTTGGAGGGGTGATAACACTTTATTTTATTACTATTTTTTGTAGGTAGGGATTGGGCGCATGTTCTTTGCCTTGAGCTATATCCTTAGCCAATTTTAGTTTAGTTTAATTTTTATTTTATTTTAGGGAAGGGTCTACAGGGTGGGTGTTCAGGGTCTCACTGCTAGGTCAGACTGGTGGTGATCCACCTGTTTACAGCCCCCCCAGGAGTTTTAATCTTCTGAGCTATTTGGCTGGCCCTATTTTAGTTTAATTTTTATTTTGAGATGGTGTCTTACCATGTCATGAAATTTCTCAGAAAAGTCTAAATCTTGTGGTCCTCTTCCTCAGTTTCCTAGCATACTGGTAACAATTAGTTCTTAAATGACACAAAGGAGTCAGTAGGTTTGGGGGGGACAGCTCAGCTCACCCTGGGGTCAGGGTTGGTGCCACCATGTATTAAACTGTGATCCCTGTGTGATTGCTTAAGCTTGCCTAAGGAGACACTTAGACCATTGAGCTATCTTGCCCGCTCAAGTGTGTTGTTTTGAGAAAGGAACTGTGAGACAGGAGATGGAGACATATTATGCAAGCTGCATAGCAGTCTCTTGATGTAAAAGGTAACTGTGTGTAGGAAACTAAAGTCATTTCATCATACTTGAAGCTAAATGAAAAAGAGAAGGATAAGAGCAGTCTTCATAATACTTTTGCACTAAATATAGAGTAAATTTTGTTGGAAGATAGGCTTGAAATTACAGTTTTCAAGGTGGCCTTTGCCATGGTTCAAGCTTCACTATATAGAAGGTTATGAATCATGGTGAAGATGAAGGACAAATTGAAGAATTATTTAGGAAATAAATAGACAGGATGTAATATAGGTTATTCGTGGAAATTTCAGAGTAGTGTGTGAGTGATAGAAGACAAGTCTGAAACTTCTGATTTGTCAATGGTTGCATCTTCAAAACTAAAAAATACATTACAGCAAAAGAGCATATTTATTGAATAGGATGGTGAGTTCTGCTTTGAATTTAAGGGACATGTATGTAGCACTGAAACCCCAAATGTTAACATCATTTTTGATAGAAACATTATCTTCCCACTGCAAATAAGCTATGTACTAAAGAAGTCCAACCTAGGAATCAAAGTTTGAGATGAAATCTGCCTAACCTTGCCTAAACTATGTTGAAATATACTTAAAAAAATGAAATATAGTACTGGGGGTATAGTTTAATGGTAGAATACATGCCTAGCATTGCCTAGCATCACTGCCTTTCAAAAATATTGAAACAAAATTATTTCTTAAAATATGTCTCAAAAATTTTAACCTCATTTCCAAAGTAATATATGAAAATGTGAGTTGAAGCAAAATGATACACTTATTACATAAAGGACTTAGAGAAAGATGGGTATAGCTTTGTATGTAGTGCATTGTATTAAGCGCAAGACCCTCAAAGGCAGTCCATGTTATGTCTTTGACGTTGAAAATCATTTCATTCTCTCCCTGTCCAAGCACAAGGGTCCTAGGGAGCAAAAATTACTCCCAGATGAGCTTTGTACTACCATCTCAACAAAAGCTAACCAAATTGGATCATCATGTACTGTGTTTAGAAAGATGTCTGACACAGTGGTTCTCAACCTTTCTAATGCCATGACCCCACAATACAGGGTCCTCATGTTGCGGTGATCCCAAACCAAAAAATAATTTTGGTGGCTACTTCAAAAGTGTAATTTTGCTACAGTTATGATTTCCGATGGCTTTAGGCCACCCATGTGTTTTGGTCATTTGACCCCCGCTGGGGTTGCACCCCACAGTTTGAGAACCACTGTAAGATTCCAGGGTATATAACTTCACTGCAGTTGATATAGAAAATTATTATCACCTAAAGATTGGTAGTTACAAGATCAAGTGTAGTGTTTGTGTATAACTACTACTAATTTTGTTGAATATTGTCTTGTTTTTCATTGTTGAGAATATTAAAGGAGGAAGGATTCATTTATCTCACAGTTTGTAAGGGTTTCAGTTTCATAATTTGCTTTCTGTAAGGCAAGATAGTACATGGAAGAGGGGAAGAGTTAATGATGGTAGAAGTAAAATCAATGAGATAGAGACAGAGAGAGAGAGAGCAGACAGACAGACAGACAGACAGACAAACAAACAGACAGAGAGGAGCAAGCCTCTTTCTGTCCCCTATATTGTATCCAATCTACTGGGATTAAGGTAGTGTCATTACCTTTGGTAGACTGGATCCATCAGTTACCCACCCTTAAGCCCAGCATTGCACTACAAATCAGTCACATTCCAGATTAAGTCACCTCTGAAGAAATCATATGTCTGCATGAGGCTTTGGGAGGGATATCTATTTACATACCCTAGCAAGTGCCAGCTTACATGATAAAAAACAAAATAAGAATGTAGTAACGATAGAATGGTCAATGAAGAAATATGTATTGCAATATTTTAAATTTTCATTTGTAATTTAACTGGAATTTTATTGTAAAACCATAATAGATTTAATAATGGTAGTCTCAAATGTTTTATAATGTTTACAATATGTCAAGTACTGTTTCAAACATGTTGCACCTCCTCATTACACCCTATGAGAAATTCTTGCTGAGAATCAAATGTGGGAAAGTGTGTTGTCTCTCACAGGGTCTATGGTGTACCAAGGTGGTCTCTCCTAAGCATTCATGGTTGAACAGACTAGTGAGGCTGCAGTGTCCTTGTTAGACTCAGGTAGTATGACTTTATAGTCTATGGTAGATCTTTGAAGTCCTTGGTTGATATAGGTAGTAAGTATATCTTTATGGTCTGGTGGATTTGGTTGAGTTCCCTAGGAGTTCATGCTAGTACCCAAGTATTCTACCCTCAGAGTCTATAGTACATCCACGAGGTTTGTCTTCAGAATTTATGACCTCAACCCCAATCTTGATTTAAGTATTAGTGAATACAGTTGTTAAGGCGTATCTGTGCTTTGCAAACTTAAAACGTGGAAATGATGTGATGCTTTTCCTTCAAAAGTATGTAATCTCTGATGGTTTTCCCAAGTAATTTGCACTGATGCACAGCACAGTGATTTTTTGTAATTTTCCCATAAAAGGTAATGCTAATACATATGCTTTATATATTTAAGATAAAGAGGATTTTTAAAAAGTTTTAAGTGACTGCCGGGCGTGGTGGCTCATGCCTGTAATCCCAGCACTCGGGAGGCTGAGGCAGGAGGATTGGTGCGAGTTCGAGACCAGCCTGGGCTACAAAAGTGAGCTCAAGGCCAGCCTCAACTGCATAGCGAGACCCTGTCTCAAAAAGACAAAAAAAAAAAAAAAAAAAAAAAAAAAAAAAAAAAAAAAAAAAAAAAAAA
>PVJA010025334.1:0-30877 GCA_004027025.1 Myocastor coypus
CCCCCAAAAGCCTCATGCAGTGCTAGAGAGGCTTCCAGAGTTTATGATTGCTTATTGTGGGTGTGGGTGCTGCATCTGTCCTGGGGCAGGTAATTTGCCTCACACGTAAGAAGAGGAGAGAGGCTGGCTAGCTGCCTGGGCTGCTGCACCTCCTTTTGCTCTTTGCTCTTTGCTGTTGCCATGAAAGGTTGCTCTCTGCCTTGCACCACTCTGCCTTGGAGCCAGCTGAGTACGGACTGAGACCTCCAGTAACTGTGAGGTAAATAAACATTTCCTTCCTTCATTTGGGTGTTGAGTATTTGTCCCAGCAACAAGAGAAGAGTAACTGAGCCACCCATCAAATTCAGATACAAATTAAATGCAACAACGTAGGCTGAAGGACTTCATACACTAGGAAGGAGTCTCTAATTGATAGCTATCATTATTACCGTTGTTAAGCTCAGTAAATAGCTACTACCACCACAGAAGTTACCTTACTAGTCCAAGGTCACAGGAAAAGGCTCCCACCCCAACAGGACGTGCGTGACGGGGCTCACAGCCCTTCATAGATTTGCTTTCTTAGCTGCCAGGCTTTCCCACATCTGAGCATCCAGTGCTGCGTTCCTGTTTCCTGAGCCCTAGCATACTGTAGCCTCTTCACAGGTACACCACCGCCAACACTCTTAAGCACAGTTTGCATTTATTTTGCTTAATTCCTCCATTATGTTTCAGCCTCCTCCTAAATGCATTTGCTTGCAAAAAGAGCCACGTGGGGAAGTTCAGCCCACAAATAAGAATATAATTATTACACAGTTTAGCGGCGCCTGGGCGTCACCAGGGTTCTCACCGGTGCTCTGCAATTCAATCGTCTCTCCTTCAAGACTGTATTTAATAGGATAAACAATTCCTGCTAAATGCAATAAACGTGAACCTGGGCTGTCATCTCCATAATCAACTCAAATTTCCCATTAGAAGTGGTGGCTGTGATGGAGACTGGGAATTTAATTTGGCGGCCCTCGCCTCGCTGAGCTAGTGTAAGCTTTGAGCGTGTCTTGCGTCAGCCAAGACAGAGCTGCTCTTCCCTGTCTCTGGGGAATCTTAAAAGAAGATAGATTATAACTCAAGAAAATTATACGGCCTCCGTATAATGAAAGAGATAAAACATTATTGGATTAGCCTGTTGAAAGAACAGCAGACAGCAAAGCAATAATATTAAACTAAACAAGGACCCAGACCCGTCACTGTTCAGGGGACCCGGGGACGCGGGAAGGCAGACAGAATCACCTCGCTTGCTGCGACAACGGCCAGGCAGCTCCGTGCTCTATTAATCTCATTCTGGACAGCTGCTAGGGCGCGCCTATAGGAGGGAACACGCTTCAGCGCCCCGGATGTGCCAGGGTCTCATACACAGCAAACAAATCTGGCAGCCACGCCAACACAGATGATCCGCTGACAACAATGGGCGGAAGGGGAGTAAGATGAGGCAAGCTCACCTTCAGCGAGCAGGACCTCCCCATCCCTTTCCAGTAAATTCACTTAAAGTCTGTTCAGCCAGACAGGAAGTGCCCAAGCAAAGAAAAAAATTTTATTTTATTTTTAAAAACTCTTATTTATTTATTTGGTACAGATCTCCCTGTGCAGCTCAGACTCGCAGTGATCCTCTTGTCTCAGCCTTCCCAGCCCTGGGATTACATGCCTAGTAGCCATGGCACGCAGTACTAGGGGCCAAACCCAGGTCCTTGCACTTGCCAGGAAGGTGCTTAGACCACTGAGCTTTCTCTCCAGCCCAAGCAAAGAAAATCTTGAGGGAGGTTTTAATGGGATGGACTGAATGAGAGAAACAGAGTTTAGATACTCGCCAATCTATAAAACAAGTATTTTGGCGTTTTTGTAACTTGAGGACCAGCTGTCTTATTCTCTTCAAGCGCTCTTCTCCACAAATAGTGTCTGCACAGAGCAGCTCTTAGGGAGGCGGGGAAGGCACCACCCAGCCCGCACAGCCACTACGCAGCCCTGCACAGCAGTCAGGGGCTCCTTGGCTTACTCCTCCCAGAGCTTTTCACTTTCTCTGGCCCTGGAAAACTCAGCCAGGATCCCACCTCTACTATTTCTTTAACTCTTTGGAGACACTGGCTGAGCTGAGATATAGGCGCTTCTCACCTGTTGTTAACTATCAGCACCTGACACTCAGCTTCCCCGGGGCTGGTCCTAATTCTGCTTCCGATATGCACACTAACCCGTCCTTCCTCTGCCAGCAGTGAGCAGAGGCTGCCGCCCACACAGCCATGCGCAAGCACACACAACACTTTCTTTCGCTTTTCCTTTGTGAAAAATACTTCATTGATCAGCTACTGACTCCCTGAAAAGTGGGCGAGTATCACAGTTGAGAGTTTAAGCCTCTAGAACCTGAGTGGCAGTCCAGGTCACCCGCTAAAAAGCATCTACACGCATGAGCAGAGACAAGGACTCCGTGGCTGGCAGACAGTGATCGCCCAGGAAACACGAGCTGCAACAGTCGCGGAACCTCACCCTGCGTTCATCAAGGAAAGCAAGCTTCCTATCTATTTGCTGGTTCATTATGGTGCCCATCCAGGGCTGGAGGGCGGAGCTACCTGGTGAACAGCCCCCCCCACAGCTGTTGGCCAATAGTAAGAGGGAAGAGAATGTGCTGAGTGGAGAACCTGAGTTTTATAAAGCCTTAGGAAATTCCAAGGCTTTTGGTGAAGCCACTGTTTATTCAAATCACCATACATTTTATAAGCTAATATCTTTACAGGCCTAAATGGTGCTGCCCTCTGCCTTGAGCTGGCCGGGGTGGGAGCGGGAGTGGGTGGGGTGGGCTGAGGTCCGCGGATCCCCAGGCCCCACTGGCTGCAGCATGCAGTGGCGTCACCTACCAGAAGTATTTCTGCCCTAACAGTTGACCATTTCTGATGCAGGGGCTGAGCAGGTGCTGTCCCCACTGTGTGGAAGTCTTTGTCTTACTGTTAGTCCCCTAGCACATGAAGAGCAGGTGGACAAGCTATTCCAGTTCCCATGGACTATAACATCTACAAGAAAAGAGGTTAATTCTCAGCTCTTACTATAATCTGGTGCCCTGGAGTAGAGCAGGATGAGTAAGGCAAAGGGCCTCGCCCCTGTAGTCAAATGTCTTTCTTCATGACCACTGTACTACCCTGTGCTCTCTTCCCACAGGACACACACTGTGCTGCTCTCCTCGGCTAGCATATGCATTCCCGCTCTGCTCCAGGATCCATCCTATTCACCCTTCAGATCCCAGCAAGAGCAATTTCCTTAGGGAGACTTTCCACGACCCCTAATACTCCATCAGTTTCCCCCATGTTAAGCTCAGAGCACTTTGCAGCAACTGATACTTCCAGTGGCATTGATCTTCCTTCCACAGTGATAACAGGGAGAACCACAGCATGTGACTCGAAGGTCCTGGGCCCAGGACCCTACACGAAGGTGGTTCCATTAGGTGACTTCAGGGCAAAACACTGAGTTGAAAGGCATGCAAAGAGGAAGCTCAGTGCCAAAAATACCTCCTCCTTCCTGGAGGGCCTTGGTTCATAGAAGGATATTTATTGCCATCACAGGGAATCGCAAGGAAATTACTTATTAGCTGACATTCCACCCATGTTTACAGGCTGTCAGGGTCAGAAGCTCTGGTGGCCTCACTTCAGCCAAACATCACTGAGGTTCAACTTAGCAATGTCGTGGAGCCTCTGGGTGAGTACCTTAGGGTAGGGAACGCACGGCTCTTTGGGACTCACCCTAACTCAGGCCAGTTCTAGGACTTAGAAAGTGATAACTGTGGTAATAAGCAGCTTTTCACCTTGGAACTCTATCATCTAATCTCTTTACAGAGTTGTCCTTCACTGGCCAGACCCTGACTATATTCTTCACCTGCACTGACAGCTTGAGGTATGCTTCAGCTTCTAGTCCAGGCTCTCACACAAGGCAGAGGGATCTTCAGCTGCTGCCATCATTGCGCAGCCGTCCTGGGAGGATAGTGAACTGCAGGCCTTATGCACACTGTGTCTGTTTTGCTCATACCCACCCTACGTAAGAAAACCAGAAGCAAATTCCTCAGTGCTATGCTAGCAACCAGAGACTTTCTCCCTGAGAACCAGTCTTCTTTGCTGGTGGCTTCTTTGCTGTTGGCAATGTCCTCATTGACTGCAACTGGCTATAATCAGAAGTTCTTGAGGTCCCGTTTCAGGTGACAGGCTGGACCCTTCTCAGCGCTGTGCTAGCCCACCACAGCAGGAGTGGGAGGTTCCTAGCCACCACCTCTCCCAGCTTGCCCAGCCTACTGCAGTGACCCCAGAAGTGAGCTTTGAGGTTAGTACTCAGTTCTATTGGGTGATGTTTGTTGTTCCTTCAAATTTCACCTGGTACCAGTCAGGCTTCCTGAGCCTATGGCCACCACATGCCCTCAACTGGATTCAGACCTCAGCTAACTGCTGCTGTCACCCACGAAGGCACTGCAGCTAGAACCCAGGCACCCTGACAGTGGGAAGCGCATCCCCTAGCTATTGCCACCCTGCCTTCTTGGGAAACAGAAGCTGGCAAATTGCTGGCCCCAGAACCAGCCGCCTCCTGATAACAGCTTCCTCAGGGGCCCCAGGGGCCTGGAAATGGTACCCTTCAGAACAGGGATTCCTTTCCCTTGGCAGGGTCCACAGTGGCAAGAGCTGACCTCTTGAGTGGGCAAAATCTGTGGCTGTCACCAGTTCCTACAAGGTAGGGAGAGGGGCCATGGACATTGGTTACTTGTCTGGAATAGGAAGAACAGTCCACTGACCCACCCATCCACACAGATTAGCTCATTCCTCTTCAGATCATACCGAACAGCTAAGTGCTAGGCATTACAAAATATGAGCAACTAAAATCCTGACTTTTGAGAAAATTAATATTTAGAGATAGAGATGAACAGTGGACAGATGATTAAAGACCAGATCTAGCTTAGGGGTTTTTCAACTCTGTGAGCTGTGTCATTCAACACAAGTGAATTTCATTCCCAGTACTGTGATCACTTCCTGGCCTGGTATTCTGCTACAGGAGTCTCTATCTCATGCAGCTTTGGGCAACTTTGGGCAGCCCGGCTCCTACCTGACGCCATCACAAGGAGCTCTGAGCCTCCATAAGACTGTGATTCCAGCACAGGATGTTCCACAGGTTGGCCTTGCCAGACGCATCTTCAATTCACAATATATCAAACTTACAATGGGTTTATCTGGCTCCAATCCCATAGTATGCCAGGAGTGCCTTGGTGATGACAGCAGAACATGTGGCAGGGAGCAGATGAGTGGGACGGGGTAGATGGTGGGGAGCCCAGGGGTTGGTGTCCAGTAGCTCTTTAAAAATACTTTAGCATTATTGTACCAACACCACAGTCCCTCCAAATCTTTTAGAAACATTCCTGTCATGCAAGAGCCAGACGCTCAATCCAGAAGCTCTCCCTGAGCTCCTAAGCACTTTCTTTCCATTGGAAACTCGGGTCACTGCCTTCAGAAACTGAAGTCAAGGGTGGAGGCCTCCTGGGGCAGTTTGGGCAGCCAGAGCTAGGCCACAGCTGTCAGAAACCAAGGAGTGGAATGTATGGGTGCAGGTCCTGCTGAGGAGAGGGTGCTGTGTGGGAGCTGGAGGTGTCTTGGGTGAGAATACCAGAGATCAGGGCTGCAGAGGTCACTACCTGGTGTGCTGCCTCTCTTAGCTCTGGCTGGCTCCAGGGCCAGGTTCCTCTCCAGAGTTTGGTTATGATCCTGCCCCAATCCGGTCCTGGAGAGTTTAGGGTCCCTTTAAATGCAGGCAATCATGTCTAATAGAAGCCTCCAGTGGGAAGAAAATTGCTTCCATTTCTTAATGCATCTGACGGCTGACCTTCACGCCAGTGGGCAAAGCAAGCCCCTTGGTGGTCCCATTGTCTCACCTGCTTGTGGTCAATGAATTGATCCAACGGCTATTTGCAGAACTATCCGGCCTGCCGGCCACATGCAGGGAGGGGGCGGCCACGGAGGGGCGGGGCCATTCGCTTGAGTCCTGTGCAGAGCTCTCCCACAGCCGCTTTTGCTCCCCCGCACCTCACACCTCGAGGCTTCCCTTAAACGGCTTTGGCCTTCCTGTTCAGGCGCGGAGACTGCTCTAAGAGGTGGAGGAGTCCTCAGTAGCCAAGCTGAAGCAAACCCTCCACATACAGTCTGCTCTGGGAGCTGCATGGGCTCCAGGGGGCTTCCTAACAGGATCTACCTCATCCTCACAAGGTAGCAAGTGTTGGGACCTCCAACCCCAAGAATTCTCCCACTTTTGCTGACAGTGGTGGTTCTCTTGGAACTTGGCCATACTGCTGGACTCCATAGCTACCAGGTGACCTGAGCTAATATGGGCCGGGTGCCCTGTTTGTCTGCTATTCCCATTGCAAATCTTTCTCCTTTTCCTCCTTTTTTCTTCCTTTCTCTCCTTTCCTCTTCTTGTTTCCTCTGCACCTTTTCCACAAGTACTCAACCCCAAGTACATTGGTCTCTGGATCCTTACAACTCCTGCCCTTTTGGAAGTTATATTTGTCACACTGCTGCAAGGAACTGCAGGGCAGTCTCCATGAAACGCCATACAAAGTTCCTCAGTGGGACATGGTGCCTTTGGTGATGAGAAATAGTTATTGCCAGAGCTAGCATTTATTTACTAATTGACTGATTGTATTTTATTTTATTTATTTTTTTAAACCTTTGTTTGTTTGTTTATTCACTCATTTTTATGGCCGGCTCAGCCCACCCCAAAGGCAGGGCTGGCACAGCATGTGGTGCTGGGGATCTAACTGCAGCCGCCTAAGCTTTCTCAAGCAGGCGCTTTAGACCACTGAGCCATCCTGCCGGGCCCCTGCTGAGCTATTTGGCTGGCCCTTAGAGCTAGCATTTAGGAGTGTTAAGCTTTCCAGTGCACACTGGTGTTTCACCTTCCCAGCACCCTAGGAGGTGGGCAGTGATTTGTTTCCACATTGTTCAGGGGAATGGCTGAGGCATGAGAAACTGAAGACGACGGGCGGGCGAAATTCACATCAGTGAATGGCAGGGAAGGGTATGGACTGTTCCGTGTGGGTCTCTCTCCTTTCAGGATGTATTTTTAGAGAGATGGACACACGGGTATTTACACTAGATTAGCACGTTGGTGTGCTTTGATAGCACCCTCTGTGCACTGCATCGTGAGTGTTTCTCCCTGCATTTCCACATGTTTGGATGCAAAGGCCTTCTGAGACCTCTGAGCACCTGCTGTTGGGCACCTGCTGTGGGCTTGACTCTTCTACCCTTTAGCCTTTAGGTTATTTCCTTTTCTTCTTTTTCTTCATCCTATTCTAACCAAGCATGAATGTCTTTATATGCACAGCGTTAGCAAGTTGTAGAGCCTTGTAGTACAGCCTTGCGTTTGGCGTTGTTGAGTCAAAAATTAGGCTCTAAAAGTATTTTGGAGCTATGTGCTTGCGTCCTCCCCCACAGCACTGTGCCACAGCACAGCCTCAGCTACCTTGCCGCAGTGCCCGTTTCCTCACTCTGGTAATCACTGTCAAGTGGACAAGTAAAGAATAACATCATGTTGTTTCTCATTCATTGTTTTAGTGCTAGGGAGAGGAAAACTTTAGCATGTTTAGTAGCCAAGGGAAGCTTGGGCATTTCCTTTAAGATGATTCTTTCTGACAAATTAGCACATGTTGGGGACTACTTTTGTGGCAAAGTCCTTTCGGTGTGTCATCTACCATTTACTTATATTTATGATGTGCATATTTGAAATTCTTCTTTATGTATTTAGTACAGGGTCTAGAGGATCTGTAGGGTGTCACTACATAGATCAGACTCCGCGTGATCCTCCTGTTTTCAGCCTCCCAAGTGCTGGGATTACAGGTGTGTACTACCACATCCAGCCTCAATCACTGTCTTGGCATGTCCTGGGGGCAGGGCTGGCACTGCACACTGGTTTTGAACCCTGGTCCTTGAGTCTGCCTAAACAGGTGCTTTAATCTGGTAAGCTATCTGTCCAGGCCTCTTATTGAAATCTAAATTTCCTTTCAGAAGTAAAATTTATCAGTCCAACTTTGCAGTCTTTACCAGACAAGTGCTGCTACATTATATTTTAAGTGTTCTTATGGATGGGAAGTATTTGCTTTTCATGATTTTAATTATAAAATGATTTTAAAATTATAATTTTAAAATCTTTGGGTAATTTGCTTTCAAAAAGAGCTACAGTTTCAAGTTTACATATAGTGGGACTGCCATTCCTTAAGGGCAGGTTCACATATAGGGCTACAGCTCCTCAGAGCTAGACTTGCACATAGTAAGACTGAAATTCTTCATGGGAAGGCCTGCACCAGTATGACTGAAATTCCTCAAAGGCAGGGTTGCACATAGTAGGGCTGCATTAGCTAGTAGCAGGGTGGCTTAACAGAAGTGCTCCTTCCTTAAGAGAGGTGTGCCATGTGACTTGCTCTAACCAGTGAAAAGTGAGTTAGGAGAGGATCACTTCCACTGGAAGCTTTGAGTTTCAGACGAGGAGGTCTCGGAAGTAGATGCCAAGATAAAATCTTTTCATCAGGCTCCCACAGGGAGTTCAGCCCCTGTAGAGACCATTTCTGTACACCGTGTATAACTGAGGAGTTTGCTCTGCTTAACTGAGGTTTGAGGGTTAGTTCTCTGCATAGACCTCAGTGCCAGCATCCTGATCTCCATGTGAGATCATTCATCACCACATTTTTCTTTCAATCCTGGGCAATTCTAGTGTCCCCCACACTGCTTCTGGATCAGCCTGGAGCCTGGCTCCCCTGGCTAGATACAGAAATGCCATGGAAGAGAGACTATGTGCCTCAGATTGCCAGTTAAGTGCATGACACTTGGTTACTGCAGTGTCAGTCAAACATCAGTATTTTTTTTTTAAGAAATGTCCCATGAAGTATTTTGGAGATGCTCATACTAGAAAAGCCATCCTTGTTTATCTGAAATTCAAATTTAACTGGATATTTTCTAAATCTGATGACACTTGTCATGACTCCTTCCTGTCTCTGAAATTCTTCACCCCTTAACAACCATCTAACCAGGCCACCAGCTTTTTCTTTTTTTGATCTTTTTATTTGTTTGTTTACTTGGTACAGGGTCTTGATTATGCAGCTTGTAGTGATTCTCCTGTTTCAGTCTCTCCAATGCTGAGATTATAGGGTATGTCACCACACTCGGTTTCGGTGGCCAGGTAGGAACAGCATGTAGTACCAGAAATCGAACCCAGGCCCTTGAACTTGCCAGGCAGGCATTTAGACTGCTGAACTATCTCCCTGGCCCAACTTTTTCCTTTAGAAGTAACAGTTGCTGCTCCTTTATCTACAGCCATTTCCCAATGCAGGCTTTTGAGGCCAGTTGGACTTTTATTCCTATACGCTGTATTTGCTCCTAAAAGTAACACATTTCACCATGATGGGTTTCAGTATTGTTTTGTTTTGTTTTCAGTGCTTTAGCCTGGTTCTCAATGAGCTGCTTATTTTATATTATGAGCTCGGAGAAGCCTCTCCCATTATGTCCTTGATTAATGTGTCTTCACATTTAATCTTGTCTCTCTCTCAGAAGGAAGTCTTTGTGTTTTAGATTTCCATTTCTGTACTCTATCCATCATATTTCTTTTCTGACATTGTTTTAATCTCTTTGTCTTTTGTTTCTGTATTATAAGAACATTTTTATAGCACCTTCCACATCACTGACTCAATTTTCTGCAGTGTCAATTCTGTTCTTTATAGTTTCCAATGTGGGTTTTAATTCTGCTATTGTGCTTTGGCTTCCCCGTACTTAGCCACTTCCCAGTCATCTGATTAGTGTCTAAACATCTCAGCTATTTTTATGTTATAAATTCTTCATTTTCTTGAATGTGTTATAATCACAAAGAAAGTGCATTCTAAAATGCAGTTCTGTCTTCCGACATCTGATAGGCACATACTCATTTTCTGCATCTTGAGCATAATGCCCATCTTCTGTGCTCAGAAACGTCTTTGTATATCCGTTGCTGGTTCTTGATCTTCCTGGAACCGAGAGCCTCCTGCGCACACCTGGCCCGCAGGTGAATGGTGCAGCTGGCTCTTCTGTAGTCTCCGTCCTGCCTGTGTGACAGCCATGGCAACTGCATCTCAGATCTCGGTTTCAGAGGCTCATTCACATAGTTGAGCGTTAGCCAACACTGCTATATCTAGGAATTGCTTGTCTAGTGGATGAGGAAATCAATTATCCCCCCAGCTCCTTGGTAAGCTGGCTCTGCAGACAGTCATTCTGAGATCATGGGGAGCTTTATGCAGTTTTTTTCTTTCCAGAAAGAGTGTATAGAATCGGGGACGTCTGAATATGTTGCCTACATAGGTCAGGGCAGTGGAAAGGTACACAGTCACCTTCAACCCTCTTGCCCCCCACCCCCACTACAGCACTCTTGAAAACATCACTCATCATTTTTCAAACCTACCTTGGATGGCATCTGTGCTTGGAACCTGACATTCCTAGAAAGGCACCTCAACCTCACAGAACAGCGGGGCTTACCCTTTATTGTCAGTTTTTAAAATATGCAGAGGAGACATTTCAGTAAAAAGCAAAACCCTTAGCCGGGCGTGGTGGCTCACGCCTGTAATCCCAGCACTCGGGAGGCTGAGGCAGGAGGATCGGTGCGAGTTCGAGACCAGCCGGGGCTACAAAAGTGAGCTCAAGGCCAGCCTCAACTGCATAGCGAGACCCTGTCTCAAAAAGACAAAAAAAAAAAAAAAAAAAAAGCAAAACCCATGAAATGATTTTCCCTTAACTCTCTGGTCTCTTCCATGCCCTGCTGTGATGTCAGCCAGTGTCACCACAACATCAGTCAAGCTCAGCTTTCTATGGAGCTGCCAGACTCCCCAGGCTGACTCTGTCCCTCTTGTGATCACAGCAACTACACCCAGGTGTCACCGCTGAGGAGGTGCAGAGGAGAGGACCAAGTGGTAGTGTCCTTGTTCTGTAGAAACTTTATGTTTGACATGGAGAGATTCTGTGGGAAACTGCCAGGTTTAGAGATAATAGGGTCTTGTCAGAGCATCAGTCTCCCATCCTCCTCTCTGACTGCAAAGGGGATTCTCAGAGGTTGGACCATGGCCCATCAGACAGCTGTTCAGACAGCAGCAAGGTATAAGAAAGGATCTGGGTACTCCCCACAGGGGAAGACCTATCTTGCTGACATATGGCAGTTCTGTTCCCACAAATACCTTTTTAGTTTAAGATTGTAGATTTCATCGCTTCTCGGCCTTTTGGCTAAGATCAAGTGAAGATTGTAGATTTCTTGTCATGGCAACAGCTGTTTGGGATTATTATTTTTTATCCATGGAGCCCAGGCAAACATCTACAGGAGAGGGAAGAAGTCAAGTATCTCATCTAGACCTAACAGAAGCTTAAATAGATGCTAAGCAACTCAGGAACCCAAGTGGGAAGAAGGTGAGTCTCCAGGCAGGATAGAGCAATAGGCCTTAATCTGTTCATCCCAGAGATATTTTCTCCTATAATGAGTATGCCTCAAAGTCTGGGTGTGTCCCACTGATCTGTACTCTATACTCGGGCTCACAGTGGGCCCCAAGAAAGGAGGCAGTGGTGGTAGCATAGCTGGGGTACCTTTACCTTGACAATGGCTGGAGATGCCAGCTTCTCCCTCCCCCCATGTCAGTTTAGCTGTGGGCAGCTCCTTATAGGCCAGAGCAGTGACACACTCACTTGTCCCTCCCTGCGCAAAGGCTTCCAAGTCCTCCACCATAGTGCTCCTGTTTCCCTCTGGAAGAAAAATGAGAGCCAGTCTGTCACAAGAGGATCCACTTTCACACCTTGGAATCTTCTAAAGCTCAACCAACAACTTGGGCACCATGATATTTACCAAAGTTACCTGGCATCCATGGGAAAACAAGCCACATTCTTGCCCACAAGGAAGCCAAAGGCCATGGAACAAAAAGAGAGCCCATCTGGTCGCATGTGCTACAGGTTGGGGCAGGAGGAGGAAAAGGCTTTTATCATGAGCTTGTATAAGTGCCAGTCATGGAGTAAGTGTAGAGGAGGGGGGTGTGTGAGTAATGATGGATTGTTAAACAGATGGATGATTGATGAGATTAACTGATTATGACAGAAGACAGTTAATAGATTGGTAAATAGGTAGACAGGTAGGTAGGAAGGTAGTCAGGCTGTGATATTTTGTTTTACCTGACAGTAGTCACAGGAGACAAGCATTATTAACTCTACTTGACAAGAGATGAAAGTCACACCAGGAATTATTAAGACGCTTGCCTAGGCCCACACAGCTGGCCACTGACGCAGCCAAGTTGTAAACAAAGCCTGCCCATTTGGGTAATAGGATCTGCTCCTTGGTAAAATCATATTCCTGTCACCACACTGATCCCTGGAGGCGGAGGTGGTGCAGGTCATCTGGCGGAAACCGAGCCCTACCTCTCACCCTTGTCACCTTGCGCGTGCACGCAAGTCTGAACGTATTTACCTTTGTGCCTTGGGTGCAAAGGAACCATTTCTTCTCACTTCGTATATAAAACACATCCTTTGCATCCAGGTACAGGGTGAGAAGCACCATAACAGTTAGAAGTTACTGAGTACTTGTGTCAGTCATTGGTCTAAATGTTGCACATACATGAATGCATTTAATTTGCTATGTCCAATAGGAATGACATAAGTTTTGCTCTACAGAATGGAAAACCAAGGGTAAAGAAGGCTGTTACACCCGGGCCTAAGCTAGAGCCCCATGTATGGTGGCCCTTGTGGTCCACCTTGTGGAGACTGAGCTGCATGCACACCGCATCCTCATCAACTGGCACCTCCTACACAACAACTATTAGCTTGACTTCCCATGGAGTTGTCCCAGAAACCCTCAGTCACATTAGTGAGCCATTCTCATCCTAATTTGATTATATAAGAAGTTCAGAGTATTAAATAGATTTACTTGAGAGAGGAAATAACTTCTACAACCATCAGCAGGTGAACAAAGGTGGCCTGCTCATATAAGAGATTATAAGCAATGGAAGTGAACTGCCCCATGGATATATGCAAAATTATGATGTGGAATGAAATGTGGGACTAGAAAAAATTATGTTCTACCCACAGAAAATTAAAAAAAAAAAAAGAGGACCACAAAGGCATATTGGTAAGTGATACACATAGGTGATAAAACTCGAGAGACAGAAAGGGACATATTTCACATAGGAGCAGGGGCAGTTCATCACCTATGGAGGGCTCAGCTCATAGCTGACAGCATCGGGTGCATGGGAGTGCTGCACCATGGAGAAGCAACCGCTCGTGGCAGGCAGAAAGCAGCAAAAGTAGCAAGCAGCGAGTGACGAGTGACGCCAGCAGAGCCCTTTTTGTCCCTTATAGTCTCATCCAGGCTCTCTGCTCCTGGGGCAGGTAGTGCTGACACCCAGGGTGAGACGCCCTTGATCATGCATTCTAGATCCAGTCACCTCTGAAATGCTTCACCTATGACCACGTAAGGCTTTGAGGGGACATCTAGGTATAAGCTGTAACAAGCAGTTCATTCCTGTGGTGGTTGTTTCAATGTGTTTTGTGTCCACGGTGGGACTCTTCATAGGTAAACTCAGGCACCAGCCTACCAGGTAGAGCAGCCGAGGACAGGACTCTGGAACCAGAGCGCTGCTAGGGGCCAGGGTGCTGCCGGTCAGCCACTTAAGTTCCTGGACTGCTTTCAGGTTCCCTGCTCCCAGACACTTGGCTCTGTAGCTCGGCCAGTTCAGTCCCTATCTCAGGTCTGGCTCTTCCCGCCATTTGCACTCGGCTGTCTACGCTGCAGCTTCACCTGCTCCCTTGTCTTCCTATCACCCCTTACTTCAGGGGGTGCCTGTCTTCCTCCTGCCTCCTACCCTGGCAGCCCACTGCCAGCCCGCCAAACTCAGTCCTTAAGAAGAATTATCTTGTTAGGTTGTTCTTTCTGCCTGTGAATGATCCTAACACTTAAGTCACTCCCAGACTCGCTCCTCCAGGAAGTCCTCCCTGAGGGTCTGGTGGGACAGGGCCGTGCCATCGTCTCTTCGTTGCTCGCCTACTGCATGTGCACACCATGGCCACAGCGGTAAAACAGACTCACGAGTCTGTTAGCTTAGAGGGGAGCTGGGCCTCATAGAAGGAGTGAGCAGAAGTGTGAAAGACACACGGCTCCATCTCCCACCACTGACTGCACTCAGAATGCTCTTACATTTGTCTTCTGCTTGAAGACCAAGATCCCTAGAAGTCAGCACCAGTTCGGTGGTCATATTTCACATGGTTGCAGACATCATTAAGGGAATAATGTAAGAAAGCAAGAAAAGAGGCCTGTGACCTCCCTGGTAATTCCCTCTGCCCCCTCTCCTATGGGTGACTCCAGAGGCTTAACTCTTGATGGCCATCAGGGGGCCTTGGGCCACCAGCCTGATGACAAGAAGGGCAGGCTGCTGTGGGTCCAAGTGTGAGGGCCTAGTAGAGATCAGATTCATCTTCCTCTCTCGACCTCCTCCCAGGATGCTTGCTGCCTTCATAAAGGGTGAAGACCCTAGTCATCCTCTAACTTTAGAGATCTCAGGGTAGCTCTGTCCTGTGAGGACAGTGCAGCTACAGCCTGCCTGCCTTCTCCAAGTCACCCATGGGAGCTCTTTTCAATTGCTTGTTACAGAGAAAGGTATCCGTGATCAGGACAAGACCGAGGTCACACACTGACACAGACATACGTTATATGCCATGTCCTCCTCCAAGAACATGGGGCCTGTCACAGCCCTGGCTCTGGCCCTGTAAACGGTGTGACCTCTGGTGACTCACACTGCCTGAGAAGTGCTGGGTAGGAGGCACAAGCCTCACACCGGTTCCTGGAACTGATGAGGACTGTAATGGCCTGGGGCATCGGCATGGAGAATGGATTCTAAGGCTTGGTCACTGAATATTTACCTGAAGACTATGGGAAGAATCTGGGATCCGATCCTGAAACTGTGGTCTGTGGACAAGCAGCACCAGTATCCAACTGAAGCTCATTAAACCTGCAGCATTTTGAATCTCTTCACAAATCTCCCTAATCAGAATCTACCTCTTCTGTCACTCACATTCACACTGAATTCTGAGTGAAGTCAGGGGTCATAGGGTGAGTATATGGCCATAACCCTAAAAACAGAAATACAATTCAGAAGTAAAGCTGATGGAACCCCTAATGGATTGGAAGGAAAGAAAACTGAGTTTCTTAGGACTTTGGCTTGAGCTACTACTTGTGTGGCAGAACTATTTCTGAATTGTGGGTGACATGGAAGAATCCAGTTTGGAGGAGAACTGAAGTTTCTCCTTGTGGAGTATGTTAGGTCTGTGGAAGGCATGTGGCCATGGTACAACATTATCAAAATGACACTGAGCACAATCCCTGGAAGAGGTCCAGGGAGGAACTCAGGGAGGAGCCATCTTCCTGGGGATAGCACTTGGAGGCCTGGCCCAGAATGGGGCTGGATGCGGAGAATCAGAGGAGATGGCCCAGACAGAGGGCAGGCGGAGCCGACAGTGGCTGTTAGAGGGGTGGAGGATTTGCAAACTCCAGTGTGCAGGTACAGCCAGGTCAGTGGATGGAAACCCAGAAGCAGGACTTCAGACTTCTCAGACACCAGGACAAGACCCACCCTGTCAGGAAGGAGTGTTCCTTGGGTACTTTCCTGCTCATGCCAAGGCCTTTTGGTTCACCACACATGTGCACCCATAAATGCCCCGTAGCCAAGCCCGTATGACATAGTGGGTGCTGAAGGCATGGGAGAGATCTCTGTACCCTCTGGAGCTGGGTTCCAGGGCATCTTCCTGATACCCTGGAGGAGCTGGTGATGGAGCATGAGGCTTCTGGGCTTCCGAGTGCGTGGGCCACACCACGATTGGAGTGTATGCTCAGAAACTTGCTTTTCCATAGGAAGTACCGACATGGGAAAATCAGATCTTTAAAGTTAGGACTCTAGGGCTAGGGAGATGCATCAGCAGCATAATTACCTGCCTGGAGAGCTTAAGGTCCTGAGTTCGATCCCCAGTAACAACAATAAATTAAAGTTAGGAATCTGGAATGAAAAGGTCAAATTCACAGGCCCATCTTTCTTATGACTCCTTTAGGGTATCTGTAACAAGATAGTCACCTTGCCAAGCTTTCAATTCCCATAACTATTGCAATGTCCTTTGGGCATATAAGAGCTTACTCCAGTCCTCACTACAGCAAGTACTGTGTAGGGCAGACAGAAATAGGCAGGTGGGCCCAGGGTTCCAGGGCCTTCTCTGATGATGGGAGCCAGCTCCACTCACCTGCAACCTCAACCTGTTTGCTTCTGTTTTCAAGCTCTGTCAAGGATAGACACTAAAGAAAAACTAAAAGCAGGGCCCGGCGGGATGGCTCAGTGTTCTAAAGCACCTGCTTGGGGAAGCTTGGGCGGCTTCAGGGACCACAGTTTGATCCCCGGCACCACATGCTGCGCTGGCCCTGCCCTAGGGGCGGGCTGAGCCGGCCGTAAAAATGAGTGAATAAACAAACCAAGGGTTCTGAAACAAGAAAAAAATAATAATAAAGAAAAACTAAAAGCAGTCTTTGAAGATGGCTAGATATGACAGAGTGCAGAGTCAAAGAATTGCAGTCTGCACACCAAATCCCTCGCATGGTTGTTGTAACGTCATGTGTCGGTGCCAAAAGGAAGGATGAGAAGACCCGATGAAGGTAGCTCAGAGGACCCACAGAGACTCGTCCCTCGGTGAGCAAAGAACCTCTGAAGCAAATCAGCTTCATTTAGGGTAGTCAGCATGATCTCGTGCATCATCATTTTAGTAAAGGAGGACCATGTGCTTAGTCATGAATGTGACCACAATCTCCATTAACCTCCATCCCTTCCCCATCATCAAGTTCACCCAGGGGTCAACCATTAGCATTCCAAGCAAGGGATAAAGCAACAAACAGAGAGCCCACAGGTAAAGCTGCCATCCATCACCTGGAGTCCCAGCTTTCCAGGATTGTCAGTAACAGACCACAGCTGTTCCTGGCCCCGTTCATTACACTCCATTTCTTGAAATGCAAATTAGGCTACAATGGTTTTGTAGATAAAGTTTTATTAGCACCCAGCTTTGTGCCTTCATTTCTATATTGTCTGCAAATGTAAATTGCTAATATCACACTGTGATGGCAGGGTTGGGAAGTTGTAGTAGGGAGCCAATGGTCCTGCAAAGCCTGAAGTATTTACCCTCTGGTTGTGGTGCATTGAAAACAGGAGGTGAACTTGTAACACCCAGGTGAGCTGAATCAGCATGGCAATGGGTGTGGGCAGCCCATCTGCAAACCACTGCCAACACAAGGACAACTGGAGAAGAAAAGTGGGTGTGTTAGGGGCCTAGTGGTTCTCCTGGAGGAGCTTGTCGTGCTGGCTTTTCAGATATGAACTCAGCTGTTCTCATTGTCAAAGGAGCTTGGGACCTTGTTTTTGCTGAGAATGGTTGCAGTTCACCTTAGGGGTGCTCCAGTCCTTACTTTGAGTATCGCTTTCTGGCTGTAGAGGGGAACATGGCAGTGCTGTTTGCTCAATGTCCCAGAGAAGCGTGTTCCTGATATGAACTCAGCTATTCTCCTTGCCAGAGGAACTCGGGACCTCACTGTTGCTGAGGATGGCTACGGTACTTTTCAGAAGAACACTGGTCCTTATCTTGAGCATGCCTTCCTAACTCTAGCTCAGATCCCTCAGCCTGCTGGCCCAGATCCTTCATCCCTCCGGCCCAGATTTTCTGGCTCCCACCACTGATCTTTGGGCCTTCCCAGGGAAGATCTGTGAAGACAGCCTGCAGGAGACAGTGTCATGGGCTCCAGGCCTCCAATTGGACTCCAGGGAGGCACTGTTGTGGGCTCCAGGTTTTCACCTGGTCTCAAGCAGGGCATTGCTAAAGGACCCAGGCCGTCAGCTGGATTCCTTGGGTCCTTGGTGTATAGACAGATTTCTTTCCATCTCCTGGTATTTGACTCTTTGCGTGAATATTATAAAATGATCTTATAAGTTATGCATCCTGTAGTAAGCTGCCCTCCTTGCAAACCCTGACTACAGCATTGGTCTTTTACAAGAAAGGTTAAATGTCTTCCTGAGGTCTGGGATAGACTGAAGACTGACAACGCCTGATGAAGTGCAAGTATTTAGGAGGTGTACAGCTCAAGCAGGGCCTTAGAGTGGGGTGTGGAGAGCAGAAAAGGAGAGAGTATAAAGTCTAGAGATGCATTCTGCTCCAGTTCTACACTCCCAGCTCTGGACACCCACCTGCGGCTTCTCCCCAAGCCCCTCTCCTGCTGCCTGGCTTGCTCCCCACCTTGGCACAGCCCAGTGGCCCATCACTCTTCTATCCTCTCTGTCTACATGGTCCCTCAGGGCTCTGTTCCTGACTTTTCCAAATCTTTTGGATCAGGAATTCTGAACCCCTGGGCCATAGATTGGCACCAGTGTGTGGCTGGTTAGCAACCATGCTGCACAGCAAGGGGTGAAGCCAAGCCACAGAAATATCATCTGTTCATACAGCGCTTGCCACAGCACAAATTCTTGCCTGAGCTCCTGTACTTCTTCCCAGACCAGCAGCGTCACTGGATTCTCAAGAGAGCGCAAACCGCACATGCGCAGGATCCACACTGTGCGCTGCTCTGCATCATCTTGAAACCACTTTTTTTTTTTTTTTTTTTGTCTTTTTGAGGCAGGGTCTCACTATGCAGTTGAGGCTGGCCTCGAGCTCACTTTTGTAGCCCAGGCTGGTCTCGAACTCACACCAATCCTCCTGCCTCAGCCTCCTGAGTGCTGGGATTACAGGCGTGAGCCACCACGCCCAGCTAAACCACTCTCCAACCCCAAGGACCATGGGAAATTGTCTGCCACGCAACCAGTGTCTGTGCCACAAAGGCTGGACGTCACTGGTCAGGGTCTTATGTTTGTAAACGTTGTCAGAAACAAAGCAGAGTTGAATGTGTCAACACTACCTGAAAAGCAAATAAGAATAAATGAAGCTAGGAGTCTATAAAGGCAGGAATCCTACCATGTGATTGCCTAGCGCTGGTGCCGGTCACAAGACTGCCAGAGTAACAGCCTGGTACAAAAGCCACCCTGATTTACACACACAAAAACACGCTTTTTAAGGATATGCATCTGGCAACTGTCTGTCCAACCTCGAAGTAACCCCAGCTGCGATACCTGTCCTCCTCATGGCCAAGGACTTTTGTTTGACCGTATCTTCTGTTGTCCTCCACTGCTACCCTGACACTCTTGCTTATCCTCCTTGACTGCCCACATAGGTTACTAGGGCGGGCACGGCGCTCTCACTGTGCTGTGCAGTTCTCAAGCAGACGCTGACTGCCATTTAGGTTGACAGACCCTTAGACATGACCCCGCCTCCTGTCTCTCTAGCCCGCCTCCACTGCCCTGGTTGAAGTCGACATCCCAACACTCTGAAAATATTATGATGACGCTTCCTCAGATTTAAAACCCCCAGCTCCCAGAATAAAACCGATTTCCTTTGAATGCATGCCCTGTGAGACCTCCATCCCCCCAGAAGCCTCTCCACTGTCTGCAGGGTCTAAGTCATTCACGGGTCCTTCCTCAGGCCTGACATTTTTCATTAGCCATGCTGCAGTGTATCGTTGTTCTGGCTTTGCCTTTCATGACAATGTCTGTACGTGTGTGCGTGCATGCGTACATATGTACAGTCCTTCCGCCTGAAATATTCTTCCTTTCCTTTTTCCTGGGCTCACACTCACCTTATCTGTCAAATCCCTATTTAGCCACCACCTCTTCTTGGATACAGTCTCTTCTTGTCCCAGCTGGATACTGCTTTACTTTCTTCGGGTGGGGGGAGGTACTGGGAATCAAACTCAGGACCTCACACTTGCCAGGTGGGTGCTGCATGCCTGAGCTGAATCCTTGGCTCTAAGACTGAATTCCACCACACTCAGTTTTCTTCATAGCACACAGCATGCTGTGTAACAACTGACAGAAATAATTAAGAATAGCAAATCCACATTTACACTTACCTGGCCTACAAGACTATGATCACGAAGGCAAGTACAGTTAGTATAGATTTTATAGCAAGCTGGGCAGAGGAATTCAAAGTTATCCAACACAAAGAAGCGCTAAACATTTAAGGAGATGGAAACACCAGTTGCTTCCACTTGCTTGAGATGCTTTGAATATAGGTTTCGAATCATGACATTGTACTCCACAAATATGAACAATTTTGAAAATAATAAAATAAGTTTCGATGGAAAAAAGAGGATTGTGCAATACTTGTCTTTGGGCCTGGGGTCTGGGACAGCCCCTCCCACTGTGTCAGCTTCAGGGAGCACCTGACTCTAGGTGGGAGGGGAGAAGGAAAAGGAAAGGACGTGAGAGTTCCGCCGCAGCTGCTATCCTCCTCCTCCTCCTGCTCTGTCCTGGCCTTCACAACCGTGGCTCTGGCCTCAGGGCCCTCCAAGGGCCCACCTCGGCTAATAAGGAACAGAGCCTGAACCCCAGGACTGCATGAGCAAGAAGACAGAGAAAGAGAGCCCAAGAGGGCACCAATCCAAGTTCCGCCCACAGCTCACTTCCTTTCAGCTTGCGTTTGGCATCAAGGCCCTTTCGATTCCCCTCCTAGTTCTTTATTTCTCACATGCGTCAGTGTAGACTTTCAGTCTTCCTTCTATTCTCTCTCTCTCTCTCTCTCTCCTTCTCCCTCCCCTTCTCCCTCTCCCCTTTCCTCTCCCCTCCTTTCCCCTCCCCCTTCCCCCTCTTCCTCCCCCTCTCCCTCCCCCTCTCCCTCTCTCTCATCCTTGTGGGACAGGGTCTCCTTATGCAGTGCATTTCAGGCTGGCCTTGAGCTCACTTTGTAGCCCAGGCTGGTCTCGGTCTTGAATTCTCAATGACCCTCCCACCTCAGCCTCCTGAGTGCTGGTTTTACAGGTATGCATGACCACACCCAGTTTAGAGGGTTGCTTTTTTTGTTTGAAGTTCGCCCTTTACAGGGGGCATAACAGAAGGGCAACAGTTCATGGTTGTGAGAGAAACCAGCAGCCACAAGAGCCAAGCAAGGGGCAAGCCTTTTTTCCATTGTGTGCAGGCTAGCCGCCCTGGGGGAGAGTGTGGCAGTCATACCCCCAATCCCAGGACTGCACAATGAACCCACCACAGACTCTAGATTCAATGGCCTCTGAAAAGCCTATGCCCCACAACTGTGTGAGGCTTTTGGTGGCCTCCAGACACAAACCATCACAGTGACCAAAATGGAATGGAACAGAGACAAGAGCTGAATAGGATTTTTTTTTTTTCTTTTGTGGCTGGCTCAGCCCACACTGGGGGCAAGACTGAAGTGGCATGTGGTGCTGGGGATCGAACTGTGGTCTCTATGCACTTGCCTAAGATTGCCTATCAGGCGCTTTACAGAACTGAGCTATCCCATCAGCCCCTGAATAGGATTCTAAAGCCCAGAAAAATAAGGGGAGAAGAAATACCAGACTGAAGATTCAGAAGGAGGAAGCTGCAGCACGGCAGGGAGGCCATCAGAGGAGGTGCTCTTTGGGGTCAGTGGGACGTGTCTGAAGAGCAGCAGGAAGGGAAGAAGCAGCCCTGGTGGCTCCGCCTGGTCCCTCAAGGGGCCAAGCATGTAGAAGAGTCCCAGGGTGAAGGCAGAGGAAGAAGGGCAGATGACAGCCACAAATTAAGAATGGCACAGACACTGACTCAGGAAGGAAATCAATGAAGGAGTAGAAACAAATTGAGAGAGAAGAATTGTGTAACACACCAAATGCCCCAAGAAGTCAGGTGGTTCACAGGTGACATCCCAGACATGTGGCTGAGACAGAAGTCAAATTGGAGTGGGTTAAGAAGTCTCCAGAGCTTGTTCTGATGCCTTAAGTTTGTTGAAAACCAAAGTAAAGTAATGATTTCATAATCATTTGAAATGATTATGAAAGTCCTCCATTGCTTGGCCTCTGTAGAAAGTCTGGTAATGTAAAGCCAAGCTAGTTTTTTTTTTTTTTTTTCTTGTTTCAGAACTTTTGTTTGTTTGTTTACTTATTTTTATGGCTGGCTCAGCTTGCTCCGAGGGCAGGGCTGGCACAGCATGTGGTGCCAGGGATCGAACCACGGTCCCTGCAGCCACCTAAGCTTTCCTAAGCAGGCGCTTTAGACCACTGAGCCATCCTGCCAGGCCCCCCCAAGCTAGTTTTTTAATGAAAAAACTTTCAAGACAATATAAATGTCACTGGCATTAGTGTTGGAAGTAATGTGTACTACAGACACATTCGTGGGCATGAAATTTCAAAACAATACGCATAAACAGAAAGATAACACACACACACACACACACACACACACACACACACACGGCCCTTAGGATCTGCCCCGGCAAGCTTCCCAGCCCCAACATAGCTACTCTCCACTCACCCACACAACCCACACACCCCAGGTTCGGGGTGCTTGTTTCCCTCAGCCTGCTCTGCTCCTTCTGGGGTGAGTGCTTCGCCAGGTCTACTCAAGCCCTGCTGCTGCTGCTGCTGCTGCTGCTGACCTCTGAGCTCATGTAGACATTCAGGCTCTCAGCTTCCCTGTCTGGGAGGTAGGGATCATAACCACTAGGCTATAAGGTGGTCCTGAGAAAGCCTTTCTGCCTGCGGGAAAGCCCCTCCCGGAGATCTGCTGTTTGGTTAGAGCAGAGGTGAAATCCATTCAGCATCACTGTTCTCCTCCCCAGGCTGCATAACTTAGTGATGATGATAATTCCCCCCCTGCCCCCCGCCATGCTAAGGACTGAATCCAAGGCTTCCCACAGAACCATATCCTCAGCTCTTTTCTTCTTATAAAAAATTTCCAATCAGGGTCTCTCTAAGTTGTTAAGTTGCCCAGGCTATCCTCAAATTTGTGGTTCTCTTGCACCAGCCTCCCAGAGTGCTGGAATCATAAGTTTGCAGTACCATACCCAGTTCTCCATAATGATGATTGTCAATGCTTATGAGGGGACGGGAGGCTTTTACTCTCCCACTTGCTGGCTGAGAAGCTGCAGGCCGTAGCCTGAACGTAGGGGGGATGCCAGCCTGGTTCGGCCCCTTCTAACCTTGCTCCTCTGACCTCATCAACTCAAAGATTCCCAGCAGTAGAAACACAGACTAAGCAGAGATAGGTCTTGGAAGCCTACCTTTCCCTTACTGCTTAGCCCCTCTTCTGTCCACTTAGGGGCACAGACTCTTGCACAGGGTAGAAAGGCTTTCCCAGGATCACCTTATAAGCTGGTTACTATGACCCCTACCTCTCAGATAGGGGAACTGAAGATTTGAATACCTAAGTGAACTCAGATGTCACACAGCCAGAGAAGAATAGCAGCCACAACCAAAGGTTTTTTTTTTTTCCAGAAAGAGAACAGAGCAGCGCATGCCTGCTCTGCTTTCTAGAGTTCATTTCAGTTTGTTCCTTTCCACCAATCAAGAACACAGTAGCTCCCCGACTGGCCAGGTAGCCAGTTGCCCCGTGTTGCTCCATTTCGTGTCAGAATTTTTGTAAACTCTTCTACTGTTTGCCTCCCTGGGTGTGTCTCCAGCCATTTTCCCCACTGTAAAAAAGTCTGTGATTTATACACCTTCCTGGGGTGCAGAAAGAGAACTGCAGGTCATGAGGCTCCTGAGAGAGACACTGTCGTAGCAGATGCAGCACCAGGGAAGCGCGGGCTGCAAGGGCATAGCAGTGGCCCTTGATGCTGATTTGATCAGTCATCGAATATCAGGGCAGGGGGACCGTGGCACCAGCCGCTTACT
This sequence comes from Myocastor coypus, assembly GCA_004027025.1. Classification (NCBI taxonomy): domain Eukaryota; kingdom Metazoa; phylum Chordata; class Mammalia; order Rodentia; family Myocastoridae; genus Myocastor; species Myocastor coypus. Next base: position 23,785 of record PVJA010025334.1, read on the forward strand.
CCCCTCCTGCCACATCGCTCCAAAAGAAGCTATAATTACATTCCTAGAAAGCACAAAGGGAAGATGATCTGGGACCATTCAGGAAGAGGAAATGGGGACCAATCCTGAGAATCAAGGACCAAGAGTCCAGGCAGGGGTTGAGGGGCTTCTCTCCCTGGTGCTGGAAAGAGGTGGGCCCAGGGGGCAGCCCTGGCCACGTGCCCTTGCACGCATCAACAAACCTCCTGCCTCAGGGTTTTCTTCTAGGGAGCGGAGAGGCCATCACACCTGCCTCCTAACACCGCAGAGAATGTCGGTGAGAGGATGACACAGTACTGACTTGTCCGAAGGCTGTGCTGCTCCTGTTTTGGTGGGCCAAGCTCACACGGCTAGGGAGCCTTTGCAGCCAGGTCAGTTAGGAATCTGCAGCCGTCAACTCATGTTGCCTTCAGCACTGTGGCTGTGTGGACTATGAAACACTTCTCACATCGCTTTTGACCTCTCCTACCCTTTTTGCTCCCTACTGACTTGACTTCCTTTCTTAAATGTAAGCTGTTGAAGGCTAAACCCCATACAAGGAACAGCCCTATCTCCCTGCATGTATTGGCCATTTTAAACCAATGTTCTTGGGATTTTAGCAGTGGGAAAATAATGATCTGCTCTTCAGATGTTTCTTGCAAGGCATTTAAACTAAAGGCTGCATGAATAACCATTACGACTCTGGCCAGAATCATGGAACACTGGCCATTATGAGTCCGTGGATACACCATAAAAAAGTCTCTCAGATTTATTGGATAGAATTTTGCATTTTCAGTAGCCCTAGAAACTGCTCTGTGAACCCTAGCTCTTCTTTCTTGAAAGACCTTGAAACAAAGCCACATGGGTGCAGTGGGGGAGGAGAGCAGCAACTCCCATCTAGATAATTTAATCAAAGTGCACTTGATTTTTGCCAGAGCCGTGGAGGAAACAGAGAGTACATTTATTTGGATTAGCTGCACGGATGAGTTAGAAAGACAACTGTTGCCTTGGCTGTGCAGTAGACGCTTGCCATTTTGTGTGCTCCTTCCTTCTGTCAACCTGTCCTTATTTTTCTCCTTTATTATGATAATCAGTAAAGTTTACTGACTATGCCATTCACTAGGGATTGTTCTGAATGTTGTGATGCAGAAACATGGATGATAGGACCTCACTCTCCAGAGACTTCTCAGAGATAAGTGATTTCATCATCCATTTAAACAGAATGGTGACCCCAGGGCTCTGAGCTAACAGAGCCAGCAGAACTCACCATTTACAAAGAGCAACGATATCACTTGAAGCTTATAACAAACAAACTTGTACTGTGTTAACATTTTCAATCAAGGGGACCAAACTGCAGAAACTTAAATGTTTTCCCCTAGATTCCAAAATCAAAGCGGGCCCCCCCCCCGCCCCCGCCCAGGAGTTCTGATTCTTGAACATAGACTTTCGATGTCAGTGGATCTAAGCAGAACATCAGAGGGTCTATGTGCGGCCCCTCCACGTCCCTGCTATGCGAGCTGGGACAAGGAACCTCTCCAAGTTTCAGGTTCTCAGGTTGTCAGAGGGGACAGTAATGTTCCTGTGTTGCAGGAACTTTTCATGAACACATGGAAGGAGGTCAGAGCCCAGAGGAGCCCCTGGCCTGTCCCGTGACCCCACCTAGCTTGCGCTCTGTCATCATGTGTCTTTGTCCCCTGTGAAAGCCCCCATGCCCACTGCTCTGCCCACCTTCTTGTCTGGGCGCACATGAAGGCTTCACATTGAACTTGACTTATGCGTGGTCTGCTAGTGTCGCACTCTTGCACTTCCTTGTCAGAGAAGATACATGCTTCCCCATGGAGCTGAGAGGCCTCGGGCAAGAATGTGTGTGTATGTATGGTGGACAGGACCGGTGAGCCAGGAGCAGGGCTGCCTGCCACAACCTCAGCCACTGGGGATGGTGTCCACACAGGTGCTGGGCAGGCGAGGGCTCAAGGAGGGCACAGAGCAGTCTGGTTGCTGCTCTGCAGCTCGTTACCTCCCTTACGTACCCCTGAGGGTCTGTGATACAGTTGGCAGCTGGCCTGGGAGTTCTCACAGGGCAGAGATCTGGCCTTCTATCCTTGTGTTTCTAGTGATCTGTCAAGAGTTGCTGAATGCAGAAAAGGTCCGAGCTTTGGAATCAAAAGTTAGCAAGTGCATTTCCATAGCCCATTCAATAGGAGAACCCACACTATTTCTGAGTTTAATGTCTCTGGAAGGATTGATTTGTGTATTCTCATTTATTTCTTACAGCATCAATGTCTTAGACATGAAAAAGCCTGTGCTTTGAAGTCACAACTGACTGATACTTCTAGTTATGTGATATTGAGTAAGTGATGTAACCTTTGTGAATCTCTGTAAACTGGGAATAATGAATTGCTTAAAAGCTTACCATGTCCTCTAGCCTGTCTCAGGCAGTGCTGCTGGTGGTGGACACCAGGCAGAAGCCACACAGTGTGACAGGCACATGACAAGGATGGTGCAGAGTGCTCCGTGAGCTCACATGGGGCTCCCAGGGCCCGGGTGAGGCTCTCAGGAGGAGTGACATCTAGGCTGGACACAAAGCCCAGAGCTAATTGAGAACATGAGGCAGATGTGGAAAGTGGTGTGAAGATGGCAGAGGAGTGGCCTGGTGGAGAAGTGGCTTAGCCAGAGCTGAGCAACAGATAGCAGAACACGAGGGATGTCATCACAGCTAGAGAGAAGAGCACAAGAGGCAGAGCAGGGCCACAGAAGCAGGGGTGCCAGGAGGGAAGGGGGAAAGCTTGGGTAGTTTCCAAGTCATAGTTGCAATCAAGATGTTGGTGCACAAAGGGTAGGATAGCAGAATTATTGCTCACAAACAAAGCATAGGTGTCATGTCAAAGTCCATTGTATTTGTGGGTCTGAAGTCCTAGCTAAGTGCCTGCTCACCAGCCTTTGTTCTTCCAAAGGGTCATTCTTCTGGACAGGCAGAGTCAGGACAGAGCTAAGTTCTATGAAACCCTTAACAAATTAAGTTGTGAAACCTCAACACAATAAAGGCCATCTGTAGCAAACTGACAGCCAATGTAATGTTATGCCAGGATTTCCTTTAATATCCAGAACAAAACAGACATCCACGTCCACCACTCCCATCCAACATGGCACTGGAAGGCTCAGCCTGGGCAGTTAGGCAGCAGAAAGCTAGGATATACCCAGACTGCAAAGGAGTACACCAAACTATCTTTGTCGACAGATAACATGGTCTTATGTGTAATAAAAAATATTCAGTGATGTTATAGTATGCAAAGTCACCATATAAAAGCCAGTAATGTTTGTGCAAAAATCAGTAATAAGCTCAAAAGGAAATTTAAAAAGCAAATTCATAATAGCCCAAAAAGTGTCTAAAAAATCATTAAAGGACATACACATAAAATGAAAATTATAAGAGGACATAAGCCACTTCATGTTCATTGATAGTAACAAGAATTAATATTGTTAAAATGCCCGTACTAAGCTGGGCGTGGTGGCGCACGCCTGTAATCCCAGCACTCGGGAGGCGGAGGCAGGAGGATCAGTGCGAGTTCGAGACCAGCCTGGGCTACAAAAGTGAGCTCAAGGCCAGCCTCAACTGCATAGTGAGACCCTGTCTCAAAAAAAAAAAAAAAAAGATAAAATGCCCATACTAGTAATCTACAAATTCAGTGTAATCTCCAACAGTATTCTTCCAAGAACTAGAAACAAACAAGCATAGAATTCATATGGAACCACAGAAAACCCAGAGTAGACAAAGCAAGGTTGGATTATAGGCACATGCCTTCAATTCCAGCTACTCAGTAGGGTGGGGCAGGAGAATTGCAAACTCAAGGCCATCTTGGACAGCTTAGTGAGAAAATAAAGTTTAAAAGGGCCAGAGACATAGCTCAATGGTATAACACTTGCTTAGCCTGTCTGAGGCCCTAGGTTCAGCTTATGCTAGAAAAAAGGCCAAAATCACGCTACCTGACTTTTTAACTACAAAGCATACTACAAAGCTGTAGAACTCAAAACAGTCTGGGTAATCATAAACACCCACACAGACCAAAAGAACAGACTAGAAAATCCAGAAATTAATCCACGTACTTCCAGCCACCCAATTTTCAACAAAAGCACCAAGGATATACGTTGAATAAAAAGGTTCTTTAATAAATGGTCCTGGAAAAAGTGGGTATAAACATGCAGAAGGACAAAACCGAACTCTTCCCCACCCCAGTTAATCAAGGACATAAGTATAAGATCCAGAACTATGAAACTACTAGAAGATGCTCTGAGACATTGGTAAAGAACAACTGGGGGTGGGGGTGGGTAAGACCTCAAGAGCAAAGGAAAAAATTGAGAAACTCCTGCACCACAAAGGAAGCAATTGACAGTGTTAGAGACAAGTACAAAAGGGAAACTTATTTGCAAGTTACTCGTTTCACATGGAATTAATATCCTGAATATGTAGGGGACTCAAGCAACTCAGCAGCAAAAAAAAAAAAAAAAAACAAAAAACCCTACCAAATATCTGAATTTAAAATAGGCAAATGATCTGTGCAGCAATTTCTCTGCTGATGACATATGAATGGCTGAATGGCAAGGGTTCAGGGACAGGTGTGCTACGGAAATCAGGACAGAGGCTCCTCCAAGGAGCAGAAAACATAAGCTACCACATGATCCAGCAATCTGGGTACGCTAATATACACAGGAAATAAAGTCATGTCAAGGAGACACCTGCAGACCATGATTACTGCCGCATTACTCACCACAGTGAGGCTAATGAATGAACTAAAATATTCACCAACAGATGAAGAGATTTAAAAATATGAGCTGCAGAGATAGCTCGCCAGCCTAAGTGCTTGACTAAGCAAGCAGGAGGACCCCGGTTCGATCCTCAGTGCCACATGCCATCCCGCCCCAACCCTAGGCAAGGCCAGCTGACCCCCAAGACCAGGAGTGGTGGTGCACACCTGTAATCGCAGCTCTGGGGAGGCTGAAACAGGAAACTTACAATGAGTCCAAGCTGCACAGTGAGATCCTGTATCAAATATATAAATTAAAAATATGTTTATGGTATTACTGGGCATAGTGGCCTAGGCCTATAATCCCAGCACTCTGAAAGCTGAGGCAAGAGGATTACCACAAGTTCGAGGCCAACCTGAACTACATAGCAAGATCCTATCTCAAAGAAAACAAAAACAAAAAGGCAATGTGAATAACAATGGAATAGTATTTAGCGATGCATTAGTGAAATTGTTCAATTCATAGCAACACGGATGGAACAAGAAGATACCATGTTAAGTGAAGTAAGATGGAAACTGAAAGATGCTGTATATTCTCATTCCTAAGTGGAAGCTAATATGCAGTAGCAGAGGCTAGACTGGAGTCATGGGGGCCAGGAAGGTGGAGGGGTGGAGAGGAGCAGGGAAGGAGAAGTCAGCACAGCTGGAGATGGAAGAGTGGTTCTAATGCTCCACAGCACAACTATACAACTACACGCAACAGCTACTTGCATAGTCCAAAGTAAGTGGGGAGGAAGAGTGTACAGGCCCCTAATACATCACCATAGAGAAATGATCATGTCTGAGCAGGTAGAAACGCAAATTACTCTGATTTTCATTATATGTGGTTAATGTCAATTATAATGAAACTAAGATAAGGCTACACACACACACACACACACACACACACACACACACACACGCACTGCCAAGAATCTGGTGAAGGCTCCCAAAGCAAAGTGGGTTTAAAAGTGTGAGATAGTGAAAGGGCATCATTCTCAGACTGGTCAGAGAGGTGTTCTTGAAGCCCAGCCAGTGACCTTTAGCCAGGGGCACTGAGTCGCAGCAGCAGCCTTGGAGGGAGGAGCTCAGGCAGCCTGGCGCATGTGGAGTCTTCCCAGCTTACGGTGCAGATGAAGCAATTATCCAGATAATTGGATCAATGTTGATAACTTCAGCAAGCAAACCTACTCTGGGAGCTGAATAATCCTGCCTGGCTCTCACCATTGATCCAATTAACTGTGTAATTGTCCTGGGCCCACTTCCACATCCTCCTTAGAGCCTGGGCCATAACAGGTCTGGCTTCCCAATAAGCAGGGAAACAGCGACCATTCTCTTTCCCTGGACATAGCTGTGGCTCTTGGGCCTGGAATTGTGGGCAGCTCTTCCCTGACAAGGGAGGTCAAAGGACAAACACTGAGGAACTGTGAGGTTTTATCAAGAGAGGAGTGGACAAGGAACAAGTGGCTTGAGTTCAAGGCTTGTGCATGCTATTAGGGGGCCCCCGAGAAGTCACTCACCTGCTCTGAGTTTCTGGTTACCAATCTTGCTGGCAGAATATGTAACTATCATCCTCCGTTCCTTATTGAGAAGTCTGTAAGCAGAATGAGCTCAAGCAGCAGTTACGAGGCACATTCTATGTGCTGGAAATGGGCATGAAGGCTTAAGATACAGAATACATCTTTACTCGTTTAATGAACACCGTGGTGTGGTAAATGTGAGGCTATAGGGTTGCAGTGAACTACCTGTTTTATCTCACTGGAGGACATCAGGAAAGGCTTCTCCGAATAGGAGGTCTAACAGGATTTCAAACTCTGGACAGCAGTTACCAGTGAAGGACGAGGCAGCAGCAGGAACAAGGATAGAAAGACAGGATGCTCAGGGTGCTGCAGCAGGGACAATTTTGGAACATGCAGAGTCTGGCCTGGCCCTCAGGATAGGGTGGACCTTGAATCGCTTCAAGCTGGGGACAGGTGGGTCAGACTTGGCCTTGTGATTGGTCCCTGGGCTGCACCAGAAGGGGTGGGTCTGCAGAGCTGGGGGAAGCAGAAAGTCAAAGTATAGAGCTCAAGGACAGATGTGCTCTACAACCTTGGAAGGCTGGGGAGAGGCTATGAGCTCTACCTGAACCAAGAGCAATTGGCCAGGATTCACTGGGGACCACTGTGCAGCAGGGGCTGCTGGTGGCACCTCACACACCTCGGTGAGGTTCAGGGTTCTTGGATGCCTAGAGCTGTCCCAGGACCTGGGTTCTTCCTCTTCCTCTTCTTCCTCCTCCTCCTCCTCCTCCTCCTCTTCTTCTTCTTCTTGTTCTT